>AWOL01S0038282.1:0-30695 GCA_000715115.1 Nicotiana otophora
CAGTGTCCCCAGGCAACGGGACATCAGTACGAATAAAAATGTACTGGTATGTAAGGCAGAAAGTAGAATCATACATAGCTGATGTAAAAAGGTAATAAAGATACCACCTGACACTGAAACTCTGATGGCCTCCATGGCCGACATCCGACCTCATAGTAATAAAATATGCATGGTATGCTCGTGTAATCGTATGTCGTGAATACATATATATATTGATGTAAATGCATGACATACCCAACCAAATGCTAGCAATGGCGGTCTCTCCCGGTAGCTAGCCGGTATCATATTGCCAACCTCTAGCCATCTGTACAATATATATCGTCTTCCGGGCAAATAGGCCCCTTACCTCCGATTATAGCTCGAAGTCCATGCATAATATGTCATGTATGATATGAACTTTGAATGCACATAATAGGCCATAACAAGAACTTAGCCAACCTTGGCTCATTGGTACTCTTATTCTCATAATCTCATAATCACCTTCGTATCGCATACAAATGTCTCGTGGAACCTCATATCTTTTTTAATAAGTTTGAAAACTTAACTCGACTTTTAGAAAGATAACTTAACTCTGAATATGTTCATAAAAAGCTTAAGGTGCTTCACTTAGTCCTTATACCTGATTTCTTGATAATTAGTAAAAGAAAGTATTTCAAAAAAAATCAAATGTTTTAGTAGTTTAAACATAAAAATTATATTTGAAAATTTTGAAATCGACGTGTCACTTTAGAGATTTTAAAATACACTTTAACAAGGAAGAAGGACTGATCGCAAATACTAAATGCCTTTATTTTTAAGTCACACAACCCAAAGACGAATAAGAATTCATATATATGAACATATATTTAAGAAAGCCGATAAAATGACATATATAGATGTCGAATACCCTTTTTAACCGAACGAGTGGAATATCAACCTAATAGCATCATGAAAATACTTCAGCTACGATACCAATGCCTTTCACAAAAGGTCTTTCTAGCAACAGAATAGTAAAATATCACATTTGGCGTCTTAGGGATTTCCCAAAATTCGTGCTAAAAGGAAGGACGAAGTTTAGCCTTAACATACCTCTCCAACGAACGTCCGAATGCCTGTAGTTCCTTCACGAAAGTTGTTCTTTACGTCCTAAGCTTCAAAACCACTATATGTATGCAGCTTATACGCACTTATAAACAGTTCATAAATGAGTTTAAATCGGCAGATTTGCCATATGACCCTAACTTGACGAAACGCCCGTAGAACTTTGTAAACACGATCATAAAAGAGTCCCAAGATAATTACCTTGGCAAACCAAGTATAAATCCTGAAGAATCAGCAAGAACAACAATTTCCTATCTTCCAAAAATAGCTCCAAACACAGCTAATAGAAGGGGAAAACGATTGCAAAGTGTAGAGATTGCGCTTCTAGGTACGGGGGCAAACTTTAACGATAGAAATCGTTAAAAACGCACCTTAATCACTCAAGAACACCATGAAACCCTCTGTTAAGCTTTCTTACTGTTTTGGGACGAAGATGAAATGTTTTGGGGTCTTAAAAGTCGGATTTTCCGACTTATACCACTTGTTTGACCCGACCCGGTTCGCGACCCGATTTCAGCCTGCACAGTCCGCGGTAAAACAGACATAACGTTTTACTCCAATGTCGGTTTGATGTGAGATTTCTTTGGTTGCAAACTAGACTCGTAGACCTTCGATTTGGTAGGTTGTGGGTCCCATAACGCTCTATATAGTGGGAGAAATGATCTGATACATTTGACCCAAAGTTTAGAAAATTTATTAGAGAAGTTTACGATAACTTTTGCCGACATTTATTTCGCAACTTGCTTGACTCCAAAACTTAACATGTGACCAGTGTGATATTATAATACCTCATAACACATTATTCTTAGCATATTATACACTCTTAGTCTTATCCCACTGGTGCAAGTTAACTTAAACCTTCCGAACGCACGGGGTGCTACTCGAGCCATTTCTTTAACCATGAACCTTTGTTTAAGGGATATCTTTGACTTAAAGCTTTAGTTTAGTTCCTTGATATTACCACACATTTTCAGTCTTATTCTCCCAATGTGCTATACCCAATCATATATACCTAATATAACCACGTTACGTATATTACGTAAGAGAAGAGAGAAACACCTGGGGTCTCACAGTGCTAGAAGGACCAAGAGGGTACCTGTTGAGTAAGTGACAATTGGAAAAAAAAGAGCTTTATTCAGGAATGCGGCGATGCTATGACTTTGGGAATGTAGTACTCACCAAAGGTCGTCCCAAGAGCTGGCTGAATGTCGAGTGGGACGACAGAGCTAAGATGTATCCTCCACATTGAGTGTGGGAGGATTCCGCCTATGCAAGAGGCATATGGGCGAAGTTGTGAGTCCGGAAGCCAACACATCTTCAAGGTAGTGAGGGCGTCTTAATGCTACGGGAGCGAAAGGCTATGGGAGCCATGCCAAGGGCATCTTAAGGCTATGAGAGCGGCGTCAAAAGAGCACATTGATGTGCTAACCTGTGAAGGAAAGCTTCAGACGGACATGAAGGCCGTGGGGGTCATGGTGTGATTGACTAGTATGGGTCAATCACAAAGTGAGACACCAGAGGGTGCAACTGCGGAGGAACTTTCCAAGTGAACACCGAAAGGAGGTGAAGTACAAAGGCACGCTTAGAAGATACTTGGGGGAGAAGTGCATGGGGCACGACTCCTTTTTAGAAAGGACTTCGAGGAAGTCCAACCCACAGGACCAAGGGAGCTGAAATGGGCATACCTGAGGGGGCAGACTCCGGGATGTCTTAGGCCACGATGTGTCATCGGGGACGATGACATTATAAGTGTGGGAGGATGTCATAACTCGCACTTTGGAGTTGTGATTTCGGCCAAGAACTGGTGAGAAAAGGCTCTTTTGATTGTCTGACGTAGATCTGTCTACTCGGACAACTTGGGCTTTTTAATTTTAAGCATATATAAGGGAGGTATAGGTGATGAAAGCTCCGACCTACCTCCCCTATACGTGCTGCCACCAAGCCGTATAGAACGAGCTACCTTGGGGGCAACCTCAAGGGCCTGCCTAGATGACTCAAAGGAGTGTTAAAGGTATCCATACGAGTTTGGGAACTCTATGGACGGCGCAACGCCTTCGAGCTAGTAAATTCATATGGAATTAATTCCTATGATTCGTATTGAGTATATCGAATTGTTTGTGAATAGATTTGAAGCTTTTGGAGACAAATTTAAAAGGAAAAGTTGTGGTCGAGTAATTGATTGAAATTGCAAAGCGAGGTAAATGTCGTGGTTAACCTTGACTTGAGGGAATAGAACCCTTAAATTATTTGTTATGTGAAATGCATGTGAACGACGTATAAGCGAGGTGCCGAGTGTCTATACGTCATCAAATTAATTGTTTGCATAATTATTTGAAAATCCTAAATTTGTATTAATACACGAATTAATTGTTATGATAATTGTTTCTCTCCTATTCTTTGTCAAATATTAATTCTTGAATTCCTGTAATAATTTCTATATGCTTATTTGATTTATGTGCATTAATTGCTACTTGACATTTAGCATATTAAATAGTAAACTACCTATTTGCTCCCTGATTTCCATAATAAATTACTATTTATCATTGTTTGTTTCATAATCAAATCATAATTATTGTATGCTTGATGTCTTAAAAAATTTATTTTAATTGTTGCATTTATTGGGGCAATTTCTTCTATAAGAATTGGTAAATGGATATATTGGAGGAGCGGGTTGCACGGCGCAACAGAATTGATTGAAATGAATATATTGGGGGATCGGGTTGCACGCCGCAACAGACTTATTAAAAGTCCATATTGGGGAATCGGGTTGCACGCCGCAACAGATACTACACTTACCAGTATATGGGGTCGGTTGTACTCTGCATTTCTTGTGCAGATTTCGGAGATGGTCCCAGCGGCGTACCATAGACTTGCTCGGATTTCATCTACCCATAGGAGACTTGAGGTATAACTGCACGGCGTCCGTAGTTCTGAAGTCCCCGTCTACTTTACTTTAGTTGTGTGTTTGTTTTCAGACAACTTTATTTTATTCAGACCTTTATTTGTATTATTCTAGAAGCTCGTGCACTTGTGATACCAATTCTGGGATGGTATTTAGACACTGTTATTTTATGGATTATTCACTACATTTCAGACTTTACTTCCGCATTTAATTTTTTATTATTAATAAATTTAAAAATTATTTTAAAATAGATAATATTACTCTAACGTTGGCTTGCCTAGCAAGTGAAATGTTAGGCGCCATCACGGTCCTGAAGGTGGGAATTTCGGGTCGTGACAAGAAGTGTAGCAACTTAATCAGTAAAAGATGTAATCAAAATTTTGATCATAATACATTTACAAACCCAAAGAAAGACCTTTCAGAACTTTATTCCAGAACCAACACAACAACAAAAAATTTTATTGACATATTCTCAATAAAGATGACTGACAAGGAGGAAGCAATAGCAGGCTGGCTAACTAAAAGCAAAGCTGGCAAAAGACATAGCAGGCTGGCTAACTGAAACCAAAGCTGGCAAAGAGAAAAAATTGTTATCTAGCAAACAATTGGTGATTCCTTACACTTATTGTGTTTATTTCTTGTTTCATTTCTTTGTTTGACTTAGTATGAACATTATTCCCCTTCTTCTCCCAAACATTCGTAAAATTTCAATCATTAAAATAAGATGAAATCCACAAAAACTGATTTCGCTTCTCATCACCCTTTTCATAATAACAACATTTGTTTTAAACCCATCAAACATTCTTGGTAGAAAAGTTGGGGCAAGAACTTTTATCAAGGATGTGAAAACAAATAAAAAAAAAGTTCAAGACTTACAAGCAGATAAAAAAATACATACCCTACGGGGGCATCCCCCAGAAATAAAATAAATGTAAAAATAATAATATAAATAATAGTCTGAAAAGGGTCAGCTGCCGGTGGGATGAATCAACGGAGTCTGTAAACTGAATCTAGAATATCTTCTCTAGCCACGTGCCTCGTTACATGCATTCTCAATACATGCCACGTGACGTAGCAGGCTCAAACGGGCTAAGTACCACCAAAGGATAATCAGTAAGTCTCATAGGCTACCTCTTAAAAAGGCGGAGCGAGACTTTCTAGGAAAAATAAGAAAGAAAATGCATATACGGAAACATATAATTTTACAACCAAGTCATAAGCTGGAAACTGAAACTATACGCCAAACTGTAAGCTGAAACTAAAACTTAACATAGAAATTGAGTTAACTGATATATATATATATATATATATATATATATATATATATAAAAGACATAACTTTGCTAAAACTTATTAAGCATAATGGCCCTACGTACGTGAGCATCTGGGAACACGTACGGGGGAGTGTCGGCCTAACTCCCCAATAAATAATTGGCACATGCGAGAATGGGGTAGGTAACCCTGACATCATGGTACTTAGGATGGGGGAGGTTGGCCACTTCTCCTTACTGAATGTGATCACATTGATGCATGAATTAATGTTGAAACTGAATACTTAACTGAATGTGAATATCATAAATAAAGGCACATAACCATTGGTAATACACATAAGCAGGTATTCATGTCACATATAATATCGTATTGAATAAGAATAAGTGAACTGAGTATTGGATCACGAGAATACATGACTTATCTTTATCTAGAATATGGAGCATAATGGTTCTAATGGAATTCCTTACTAGGAAAGTAAACCTCAACTCACCTCAAGTCTTAGCTCCAATTCATCCTTTCAAACTTCCTGGTAGTTCAACAATTCACGATCTACAAATATTTGAGCTAGAATCATCAAGACATACTCAACAAGTTCAATTCACCACCAATTGAACTAATTTCTAAGTCATGAATTACTCAATATAATCAGTACATAATGTGGAAAAAAAATATTTGTATTTCTGTGTCAAGCTTACTGCTACAATATCCTTGACCACTTGGTATATGGAGAGGAAGAAACATATGTTAATATCAAAAATATTACATGTCCATACTTAAATAACACCATCCAAAACCTATGACCATAATAATAATCCAAATATTCTAGCGACGTTCAAATCTGATCCTCACTTTACCCTTAAAGCTTTGTCTATTACTAGATGAAAATAATTTCTCCATTATTTAATATTTCTAATCATGTTCCCAATATCAAAAACTTGGCAGCAACTCAAATGGGTTTATAATTTATTAAATTGCTTTCAATTTACTTCTTGTCATCATTCTAAATAATTTGATATCCACATCAATCCTAATGTAATCCAAGGCACGTTATAAGGATAAGATTATATATCTACATACCTGATTGTTTGTTGAATTGCACAAGAAACATTTCCAAGCTTTCTAGTTCTCGACTCACGCCAATTATGTATCCTTAAACTCCTCAATCAATAATGACCCAAGCAACAGATCAAACAATTATTCTTCTTTATTAATCCTTAACGCGACCGTCAGGCACAAGTAAGTCTTCCACGATTTCTTTTTCTTAATTTGATTCCAAAGCTAATAAGGTTTAATTTTTTTCCCTTAAGCCGTTCTAAGTCTCTGGAAAGCAAGGAATACTAAGAAGTGGAGCTGGCCCACTTATTTTCTCCTTTAATCTAAGATTTGTTTTTTTCCTTTAAGTCATTCTAAGGCTACGTAAAGTAAGGAATACTAAGAAGCGGGGTTGGCCCACTTATTTCCTGCTTTAATCTAAAATTTGGTCCAATATATATTTTTAATCAAGTAAATGGTATTTACAAGGCTATTGATGGCCTCATATATTATCAGCCACGTTTTTGGCCTCCAAGTCAAACAAAAGTTTGGTTATTCCATCCATAAGCTCTATTTCAAGTTAATTAGTCCAAAAAATAATAATAACGGGGTATTACATATCCATCCATTAGGCTCAACTAAGGCAGCAAAGGTTGACATTAGTAACTAATACGGGTTACACCTCTTCAAATAAATTTAGTTATTTTATTTAATATTTTTTGTAAATGGGATATTTAAATTAATTAGAAGGGCAATTATGTAATTCAACTTTTTAGTTAAGGTCTTCCTACTTTTAATATAATATAAATAGATAGATAGTGTAACGGCCCGACTTATCGTTTCAAATATTAACACCTCGTTCAGTGACTTAAGGTCTCGAGCAGCTCCGAAATATGTATTATGACCCGCGGGTGTGGTCGAGTTTGATTTTTGGAAGATTCGGAATTTAAATTAAAGGAACAATTCTTATTTAGAAGCTTAAATGGAAAGAGTTGACCGGAGAGTTGACTTTTGAGCAAACGACCCCGGAATAAAATTTCGATGATGGCTATAGCTTCGTATGATGATTTCAGACTTAGGCGTGTATCCGGATTTGGATTTGAAAGTCCATAGGACAATTCGACGCGTTTTGACGAAAGTTAAAAAATTGAAGATTTTTGGAAAGTCCGACCGAAGGTTGAATTTTTGATAACGAGGTCGGATTTCGATTCCGGAAATTTCAATAGCTCCATTACGTCATTTATGACTTGTGTGCAAGAATTTGAAGTCATTCCGGATTAATTTGATACGTTTTGGCACAAAATATAGAAGTTGAAAGATTTAAAAACTCATAATTCGATTCGATGAGCGATTCATAATTTCGGCGTTGTTTGACATGGTTTGAAGCCTCGACTAAGTTCGTATTGTATTTTGGGAAAGGTTGGTATATTTGGTTAGAGTCCCTAGGGCCTCGGGTGGATTTAGGATGGTTAACAGATCGGTTTTTGGACATTGGGAAATGTTGGGAAATCTGGACAGGTGATGTAATCATTTCTACGATGTCCTGGTCGCAGAAGCGAGGGGCTTCTCGCAGAAGCGAGTGAAGGGGAGTTGGGCAAGCTGATGGAGAAGGTCGCAGATATGACAACAATTGCACAGAAGCACAAGTGCAGGTGCGTCCACTGTGCTCACAGAAGCGGAGGCAGCGCAGGTGTTCATCTTGGCTCGCAAAAGCGAGGCCGCAGATGCGGTAATATGTCCGCAGAAGCAAAAACTGGGCAGAATCATTAAGGACTAAAATTGGTCATTTTGCCATTTTTGTTTTGGATTTTCGGAGCTCGGGATTGGGCGATTTTGGAGGAAATTTTTACAAGTTGGGTTGGGATAAGTGTTCTATATCCTAAAGTGATTATATTTCATGAATCTATGGTTATATTCATCGTTTAATTCAGATTTAAATGGAAGAAATCAAGATTTTTGCAAAATCTTCCAAAATAAAAATTTAAGATTTGGAGGTCGATATTGGAATTCGATAAAATTGGTATGGTTGAATTCGTATCAGAATGGACGTTCGAATTTCATAAACATTATGTCGGGTTACGAGAGGCGAGCCCTGCGTAGACATTTGTTGACTTTTTGGAATAAATTTTTAAGTCGATGTTTTATTATCCGGAATTATTTCCGATGAATTTTAATGAAGTTATACAATTAATTTGGATAGATGTGAGCAGTACGTAGGTTTAATTCAAGAAAAAAGGCGATTTCAGAATATCGGCATAACTTCAAAACGGTAGGTATCTTGACTAACCTTGAGTAGGGGTAATTCCCTTTAGGCATTGAGTCTTATGTGAAATTTGTGTAATTGAAAACCATGTACGCGAGGTGATGAGTACATACTTGGTTTATATGTGCAAATTACATTAGTTAAAATCCTTAGACGCCCTTATGTATTAAATTAAAAAATTATTGGCACTTATTAAATCCTTTAATTGTCTTGCCTAAATCCTTGTTTTGTTGGATTGGTTTTTATATGATGATTTGGTGTGATTCCCATCTTGATTTTTATGTGAAATATTATTTTGTTGAGTTGTTCACTCCCGGATATATTTGTTACGATTTTGTGCACATTATGGTCGAGCCATGGGCTCCTTATTGTGAAAACTAATGTATTGTTAAATTTTGTGGCAAATTGTAATATTTGAGCACTTGATGTGCAATATGTGATAAATTGTAATATTTGAGAACTTGAGGTGCAATTTATGAGATGTGATATAGGCACGTTATATTGTAGGGAAGTTTTGTTCGGGTGTTTGTACGAGGTTTCTGTCGTGCTATTATTACTATTGATTTATGCATATGGGAATATTATTATTGCACACATGGCGAGACAAGGTGGGCTATGTCGGGAATTGAATTGTGATGATTTGTGATATCCTGGGGGCATTGTTGTTGTTGCATATTTACTTTGGGACTACGAGGTGGTACCTAGGGAGATCCCCCTGTCTTGCATATTTACTTTGGGACTACGAGGTGGTACCTCGGGAGATCCTCCTATTTTGTATATTTACTTCTGGGACTACGAGGTAGTACCTCGGGAGATCCCCTGTTGAGCATTTACTTTTGGGACTACGAAACGGTATCTCGGGAGTGCCCTTTTGTTGTCATTTCTCTATGATTGCACTTGCTTTTGGTTATTTTGTATTTCTGTGATAGGAAAATCCTTGTGAGCTGTCGTGATGTATTATTTGATTTTTACTATATGTTCGTATTCCTTGTTGTATTGTATTGGTGTAACGACCCGTCCGGTCATTTTGAGTATTATCGCCCCATTTCCCCATTTACTGCTCAAGTTATGCTTTACAGTTGTTTTATGACTTACCAGGTTAGTTGGTTCGGGTCCAAAAATATTTTGGAGTGAAATGAGACACTTAGTCTCATAATTTAAAATTTTAAGATAGAAAACATTTCCGGATGTGAATTTATTTGTAAATGACCTCGGATTTGAATTTTGATGATTCCAATAGCTCTGTATACTAATGTTGGACTTAGGAGCGTGTCCGGAAAATTATTTAGAGGTCAGTAGTGGAATTAGGCTTGAAATGCCGAAAGTTAAATTTTGGGAAGTTTGACTGGGGGGGTTGACTTTTTGATATCGAGGTCGGAATCTGATTCTGAAAATTGGAATAGCTTTGTTATGTCATTTATGATTTGTGTGCAAATTTTGAAGTCATTCCAGATTGATTTGATGTATTTCGGCACAAGATATAGAATTTAAAAGTTCAAAGTTCATAGATTTTGAATTGAGGTGCGATTCATCGTTTTGATTTTGTTTAATATGATTTGAGGCCTAAAGTAGGACCGTGTTAGGCTATGGAACTTGTTGGTATGTTCGGACGGGGTCCCGAGGGTCTCGGGTGAGTTTCGGACGATTAGCGGATCGATTTTTGAATTTGGAAGACTGCTGAAGCTGAAGCCTTCTGGTGTAATCGCACCTGCGGAACAGTGGTCACATGTGCGAGCTCGCAAGTGCTAGCTGGGGTGCGCTAAAGCGAGGTGCGCAGGTGCGGAATAGCACCTGCGCGAGAAGGAACGCGGAAGCGGCGCCTGGGCTGGGGATTTTGAGCGCAGATGCGAACTCGCACCTGCGCGTGGGTGATCGAAGGAGCGAAAATTTCGCATAGGCGAGGGAACAATCCGTAGAAGCGGATGCGCAGAAGAGGATGCGCAAAAGCGGTTCAAATTCCGCAGGTGCGAGACTCCTGGGCAGAATGTTAAAAATAGAGGAGTCCGAGATTTTATCATTTTTGACATTTCCAAAAGTGGGTGAGGCAATATGTGAGCGAGAAATCAGGGAAAAATTTTGAGGTAAGTCCCTTGTGAGCCTTCGTACTCTATAATATTGAATTATCATCGAATAATCCGACTAGATTACGTGTTTTTGAGGTGTAAATCGGGGGTTTGAACTTAGGGATTTGAAAATAAGATTTGAATATTTGGAGGTCGAGTTGAGGTCGGATTTTGGTAAAATTAGTATGGTTAGACTCGTGGTTGAATGGGCTTTCAGATTTTGTAACTTTTGTCGGTTTTGGAGACGTGGGCCCCACGGGCATTTTTGCGTTTAATTTTGGATTTTTGTGGAAAAATTGTATTTTCATATGGAATTAAATCCAATAAATTTTATTGACTGAAACGACTTATTTGTGACTAGATTCGAGGCATTCGGAGGCCGATTTGTACGGCAAAGGCATAGCAGAGTAAAAAATTTTACGCTCTGAGGTAAGTAACAATTTTAAATCTGGTCCGGAGGGTATGAAACCCCGGATTTTGGTATCATGTGATTTCTTTGGAGGTGACGCACATGATAGGTGACGAGCATGTGGGCGTGCACCGAGGTGATTGTGACGTGGAAATTGTAAAGTTGAATAATTTGTTGTTAGCTATGTGCTCTCTATGTGTTGTGGAAGTTTGACTGTAAGTCATGTTAGAAATCATGTTTGGATTATGTGTTGCCACTGTAGGGACCCACAGAGGTCGTGTACATGTTGAATTATCGGCTAAATTGTTATTTTGTACTCATTCACAGTTTACTTGTTATTTTATCTCAGTCTTTAATGTTCATTATTTGATGCATCATATCATTGCTGTCTGGGTTGCTTTCATGATTATTGAGAGACCGAGAGACTGGAGAGATTTAGGATTGAGAGAGGCCGAGGGCTGATTGTGAGATATTATACTATAGCATGTGAGTTATCCGTGCAGCATGTGAGTTGTCCGTGCGGATCCTTATATTATACTATAGCACGTGAGTTGTCCGTGCAGCACGTGAGTTGTCCGTGCGGATCCAGATATTTATACTATGGCACGCGAGTTGTCCGTGCAGCACGTGAGTTGTCCATGCTTATAGCGCTTGGGCTGTAGGAGCCCCTACGGAGTCTAAACACCCCTAGTGAGCGCGGGTACCCATTGAGTGTGAGTGCTGAGCTCTGAGAACCGAGTGATTGAGCTGTTGTGATGAGTTAAGTGACTATTTCTTGAGAGTCTATACCTGCTTTCATTTGTCGTTGCACTTAGTTGCTATCTATCATTGTTGTGAAATTCTCTGAAAGATTTTTATATCCGGATTACATGAACTTGAACTGTATAAATTGATTTGACTTAAACTGCTGGATTTGAAAGCATGTCTATTCTCTGTTGGAATTATTGAAAATGAACTATAACTGTGTAGCTCGTCATTATCTTCAGTTCCTTAGTTATTATTATCTTCAGTTCCTTAGTTATTATTATTACTTGCTGAGTTGGTTTTACTCATACTATACCCTGCACTTCGTGTGCAGATGCAGGTGTTCCCGGATATAGCAAGTGTTGATTCTTTCGCACGATTGACTTTTCGGAGATTCAGAGGTAGCGATCGTATTTCGCAAACCTTGCCTCTCCTTCCCTACCTTCTTATTTACTGTATTTTGTCTTAGACTATTATGGACCGTATTTACAGACTTGTATTCATATTAGATGCTCATGTACTCAGTGGCACCAGATTTTGGGAGTGTTTATATATGTATTTGTACATTTGGTTCTGCTGAATTTAATCATTTTGTTTTAAACATAAAAGATATGGGAGTTTTATTGAGATTTTCGGCTTGCCTAGTATTGAGATAAGCGCCATCACGACAGGTGAGATTTTGGATCGTGACAAGTTGGTATCAGAGCTCTAGGTAACATAGGTCTCACGAGTCATGAGCAGGTTTAGTAGAGTCTTGCGGATCGGTACGGAGACATCTGTACTTATCTTTGAGAGGCTGCTGAAACCTTATGAAAATTTCACTCTCTTGTATTCTATCGTGCGAAATTGATTCAGCTCGAAACATAACTCTTTGAATTCCTTCCACGCATTTATATACGCACATAAGTGCTCGGTATCAGTTGTGCATCGCCGGCTTGGGATTCTATGAAAGAGGTCCAAGATGTATATTCTGTGTTTTCGTGATGGGCCAGTCTGGAGGACTTGAAGCTAGGTTTAGACAGCTTAGGCTCGGTAGCTTCAGTTGTAACCTGTATATTTGGACTCATATGTCTGGTAATGTCCTTATAAGTGGAATTTGTGGCTCGATGAGCGGTGGAATGGCTTTGTGAGGAGTATGATGTAACTGCGGGATGTGTTAAGATGATTTGAATGTGACAAGAAGTGCTTCCTTGAAATATAGAAGAAGGCCATTGGGTGCGTGATTTTCATTTTGATGTGACGTACGGTCTCGAGAGTGAATGTTTGAAGGATCTTTCACATTGTTAAATTTTGGGACAAATTAAATCCTCATGTCTTGGCAATGAGTTTGGACTTAAGAAAAGTAAGTGATTGGGTAGTAATTGTGGTTGCAAATGGGTTTTCCTGATGTTGATGGCTCGAGAAAGATGACCTTCGAAGAGACTTAGAGTCGGTAACATTGTTTTATTGGTTCAGGTGCGACAGAGATGCATTTTGGATTTGATGCAACAGTTGGGCAGCAAAGTGTGAGGGAGGACATGATGGGAAGTGTTTTGCGGTGGTTGAAGTACTAGCAGGTCAAGTATGAGAAGTATAGGTTGAGAAGTTTCTTAAAGGAGATGATTTAGCCGAAGTAAAAGTGGTAGATTAGCATATGAATTCAACGGTAGGGTAGTCGTGCGCCTTGAGAAAGTGTAGAACGATTTGGAATCGTGATAGAATATGATGTGGCCTGCAGACTTTATTTGGAGTGATGATTACTGTACGAAGAAATATTGAATATGGTGGAAAGGGGTTTGTTTCAAATGAAGAGGGATGTGAAGATCTGATTATCGTTTCAGGCGCAATATGGCTTGAGTTCGGAAGGTATTGTTGATCTTTCAGTTGATGTCAATAGGGAAAGTGAAGACTTATACAAATAGTGGACGAGCATGAGCTCAGGAGAATTTACTGATTACGTGGTCGTTGCGCCCAGTGCAACGTCATTGGAAGATGTTGGTAAGGAATTCCATAGGTGGGTTATCTCTTGTGAGCAGTTAATGGTGGCATGATGTTGATGTAGCTTCTGCGAGGAATATTACTTACTACCCGGTAAGAGGTCGAGTGTATGACTGTGGCTGGTGATTCGGAATGTTCATGAAAAGCTTAACAAAAGACTTCGAGAAGTCTTGCGGGTTAACGGTGTGAGATCTTGGTAATTAAGAAGGAGAAATCCTTGCGGGTTCTAATTTTATGTAATTGCAGCTGCTAAGTGGGGGAGCCTGCTATTGACAATTGAATTTCATGGTTATGTGTTAAATTTTAGCTTTGGTACGAGGCATACTTATGGATTAGTTTTGACTTACAAAGGTTGAGATCGAGGATGACTCGAGTAAAGAAATTCCTTAATACAGGTTATATTGCACTTTATGAGTAAATGAAAATCATGGGATGATCGAGTTGTTATTGTTGGATGTAGTACGCACGAAGTATGAATTTGATTGGTAACGTTAAGGTAGGGTTATTTCTTTAAGTGTGGTAAAGCTAAGGGAGCACATGTCTTTCGGCTCGTTTGGGGCGGAGTAAATTAGATTTGAGCAGAGTGGATGACTCTCGAGAGGGTTCTAATGGATTCAAAATGTACATGTGGAAATTGAAAAAATTTCGAATTTGTATATCACTAGAATCTGTCACTTACATTGGATGGTATCGGGACGTGCAGTAATTCTGTTTGACTATGGATTCTAAATTTCAATATAAGAAAGGAAATAGGAACAATTTTAAATTCGCATAAGGTATTTTCAGAGTGAGTGTCATAGTTGTGGTATTTATGGAGGTGCTTAAGAAGAATACAATAGCTTATGGGCCTTAGGGCGGTGTAGTTTTATGTTAGAATGTCTTGTAGTGAACTTTGGGTAAAGTAGTGGTGTTCTGACAAGGAGAAATGGCAACTTGAGGATAATCCAGAAGAAACGTGGAGAAAATAGGACAATTGGGTAACATGATGGATCGGTATGGTAATGGTATGCTCAATTCTTTTGGTTCTTATGATGAGGTGGGGCTTTACGAGTATTTTGTGGCAATACTTTCGGATTTGGCAACCTGTGTGTCTTTGTAGAGTTAGAGGAATTCAGTTCTGATAGCTTGGTTATGTGCAAATGGATTTCAAAGTGTTCATGATGGTTTCTACCATGGTTTGAACTAGATATTTTCTACCGGTGTGAGGAACATGTTGTGTATTGTGATTTCCTCCTGGAAATAAGCAAGAGAGAGGTTTCTAACTAATATGGTATGTACTTTGTTGGTGACTCAGAGTTTATAATGAGATTCTCGTGCCTTTCACATTATAGATGTGATGTGTTGTGCCGAATTTAGATTTACATGTACAAGGTGGCAGTTCATTCTTGAAAGGAAGATCACGAATTTCGGACAGAATGGTCAGTTTTAGATATTTAGATGAATGTTATAACTGCTCGATAATCACTGAGAAGGGTGCGTATTTCAAAAGGCGCATTATGTTTTGACTTACGGATGTTCATTGGTATTGCAGTACTCACCTGGTTGATAGACTGCTGATATTCAAATTATTGCTATGTGGCACGGAAGAATTATGAAAGTAATCCTCATGGGAAGATCGTGAATGGAAGATGTGTTAGTCATTCTAGTGCTGGAGTTGGGATCAGTTACGGTGATTCATGTGTTTGATGAATTTGGAGACTAGGAGTTCTCAGGAACATATTGTTTCATGGTTGTGGACTGTGAAGTCATGGCCGAAGCTAGCCAAATGATAGTATGTGTTATGCTTCAGTCATTGTTGACTTTCGGAGGATTATTTATCTATTTGTGGGTGACCATAGTTGATTTGGGGTCCATTGGTAGGCCAATTAGGATGTGTATTCTACACCGAGTCTGACTGGTTGGCTCCATACTACTATTGTTGAGTGATGTGCCATTCGTTTGATGTTGAACTTATTCATGGTCTGAAATGATATGTGAGTTACTCTTCTATGCTACGAGAAGTTGTGTTTCATTGTTTATATGCACACGTGGTGCGGTTCTATTAGGGGCCTTATGGCAGAATTTGAGCGAGATGAGTATTTGGGTATTGCATGATCGATTGTGTATTGGTTATGTTCTTTCTGGTTTTGTGTGTCATTTTTGTCATTTTCCTCTCCGTCGTTATTGATTTTGAGCAGGGTGGCTCAAGGTAGATAATATGGACCGGCATTTGGATGGGGTCACGCATTGCAGCGGAGTTATGTTAAGATATAAACCTTGCGTTAGAATCGTGTGATGGTTCTACGGTGTGTGATGGATTTTCAGCATTTCTTTGTGGCGGTACTTGTTAATTCGGCGGGGCAGTTCTTATATTTGAGTCATTTCCATGACTGAATACATTGAAATTGTTGCGTATTGGTGCACGGATGGCATAGTTTGTGGCTCTGAGTCATATTGGTGTGGCATGTCTGTGGGATAGCTTTGTTTAATAATATAAGGTCATTGGACCCAGAATGGGTACTGTCAGATTTGATTCCAGTATATTTGGGAAGACGACATTGAAAGTCGGCTTAGGAGAGGATTGGGGTTCTGGTTGGGGCGAGAAAGCTCCATGGCTAGTTGATCTAATGAATGGTTATGAGTTTTGATTGTTTCTTTCATCATTGGCAGTGTACGAAGGTGTTGGGATGAGATTTGGTTCGATATAGGTTTAATACTGGTACTTAGTTGGTTTTGAGTAGTTACTGTGATCAGAAATGGTGTTACGAGTATGCCAGTTGTGTAGTATGTTATGCGATTGTATCTGGGATTATGGTTATGGCTGAAGACAGCTGATTCAGGCTTATACAGTGGGTAGATGCGAGATTCGGGTCTTGAAAAGAATTCTAAATGTTAGAAATTTGGATCCAAGGTTTTTGGCCTAAAGTTAAATTAATGATCTTCAATTGTGTTGTGTTGTCAGATCTATGGAATGGGTGGCGTGGGATCACCCCCGGGTACGTGTGTGGTAAGATGGAATAGTGATTTGATGGCCTGGAAATAACTCCTGGCACGTTCAAGGACGAACGTATGTTTAAGTGGGGGAGAATGTAACGACCCGGCCGGTAGTTTTGAGCATCACCGCCCCGTTCCCCCATTTACTGCTCAAGTTATGCTTTATAGTTGTTTTATGACTTACCGGGTTAGTTGGTTCGGGTCCGGAAAGATTTCGGAGTGAAATGAGACACTTAGTATCATAATTTAAAATTTTAAGTTAGAAAAGTTGTTCGGATGTGGATTTATTTGTAAACAACCTAGAATTTGAATTTTGATGATTCCAATAGCTCTGTATGGTGATGTTGGACTTAGGAGCGTGTCCGGAAAATTATTTAGAGGTCCGTAGTGGAATTAGGCTTGAAATGCCGAAAGTTGAATTTTGGAAAGTTTGATCGGGGGGTTGACTTTTTGATATATTGAGGTTGGAATCCGATTCTGGAAATTGGAATAGCTTCGTTATGTCATTTATGACTTGTGTGCAAATTTTGAAGTCATTACGGATTGATTTGATGTATTTCGGCACAAGATATAGAATTTGAAAGTTTAAAGTTCATAGATTTTGAATTGAGGTGCGATTCATCATTTTGATGTTGTTTAATATGATTTGAGGCCTCGAGTAAGTCCTTGTTAGGTTATGGAACTTGTTGGTATGTTCAGACGAGGTCCCGAGGGCCTCGGGTGAGTTTCAGACGGTTAGCGGATCGATTTTTGAATTTTGGAAGACTGTTGAAGCTGAAGCCTTCTGGTGTAATCGAACCTGCGGAACAGTCGTCGTAGGTGAGAGCGCGCAAGTGCGAGCTGGGGTGTGATACGCTCAAATTACACCTTAATAATTAGTGTAAAGCGGTCGGTGTGAAATATAATAATCTAACTAGGTTGGGGTTGAATCCCACAGGGAATAGGTGTGAAAATGTTACTTGAGTAGTGTGAAACTTGACTTAATTTGTAATTCTATTCCATTAGCTAAAAAGAATGTTGCAATTGAGTGAAATGAAGACAAGTATAATATTGTGAGGTTGTAATTAATTTGATTAAAGAAACCAAGATTGTGTCCCCATTGATGGAATGTAATGCTATCGGTGTTAATATGATATATTTCTAATGGAAGGTCCTTTGATATGCAAATGGTTTCTAAGTGACTACCCAATATTTCCTAATAGTTGGGTAATATCTACTCTTTAATATTTTCCCAAATGTAAAAGAGTCGCGATTGAAAATAATCAATTTATGCTAAATAGAACCCACTTATTCCTAGGCGATTCCATTAAACAAGGGTTAAAGCCTTGAGATTTTGGTATTCAATTCTACCAAGCACCAAACCCTAGCCCACTTTTCCAAGTGAAGATAGAGTGAAATGGAATTAGTTAATGTTTGCAACTACTAACATCACATGAAGCATAAGAACTGAATAAATATCAACCAACCATCATTTATATATTCAATGGTAAACACCCATTAACATTACACCCATCAAGGGTCCACAACCTTAGTAATTAAAACAAGCTACTCATACTGAAATCTAAGAAGAAAGAGATAAATAGAGTCATAAAGCCTACAAAGATACAAGATTTTTTCTTCAAAAGTCTCCAAAACAATGGTGCATTCAATGCTCTAAAAGTAATCTCTTTTTCTGACTCAGCTGCCCCACAAAAACCCTAATAAATCTATTTATAGTGGGCTAAAAGTCGGAGCCAAAATTGGAAAACAATAACCCTGCAGAACATTTATGCTACCGCATACTGGTCGCAGATCACGTATGCGATCCGTATATTATTCGAAATTATCGCATTATCTCATGTCTCCAAACCCAGTTCTTGACCGCATTTCAATTATGCGGTCCGTATATACATTAAGCGGTCCGCATATACATTATGTGACCGCATATTCCTCCGCATAAGTGCTTCTCAGCTTTCTTGATTTCAGTTATGCGATCACTACGCGATCCGCATAATCCTTATGCGACCGTATAATGGGTCGCATTTTCTCCTCTTCAGTTAACCAAAAATCTGCTTTAGTCTGCGATGGTTATGCGGTCCGCATATTCTTTATGCGACCGCATACTTGCATCATTTCTGCCCTTTTGTGGCTTTATGACTTCTTTTCCATGTTTTTGGGTCCTCAAGCCTCATGCACTGCAAAACATCAAAACTTCATAAGAATTAACTAAAAATGCATTGAAATATGAGCTAAAGTCTATGTAATTGGTATCAAATGTGCCAAAATTCTACGGTACATCAACACCCCCAACTTAAACTCTTTCTTGTCCTCAAGCAACTAGAACAAAAGTTATCCTATTCTAAACTCTTGCCGACAATTCACAAACAGTAGTGACCGTAGATGGTATTGACTGTCAGTTAACAAGCATGTAACTTCATTTATTGACCCTTCATGGAAGACAAATATCACTTAAGAATGCGACCAATCAACTTGTAAACTTTGAGCCTCAACCAAACTGACAAAATATTACTCACAGCTAAGTGCACTCGTATTCTACTTCAAGAACCTAACTTCTGTTAAATCTTGCAGTTCATGCGCGCTCATAACAAAGAAAATCCCCAACTCACAGATATTTGCAGGGGATACAATCAAACACTCTTTCACTCGGAACGAAAGCTACATGCTACAAGTATCAGTCCATATGCTTGCCCTTATTTTAACTTGTTCCTATCTCAGGAGTGATTGGCTGAAGATCACCTGGGACTTTTCATAGGTTGTAATGTAGGTTTCGGGACGGTTTGGATGAATATCTGGCACCGTAGTGGCTATACCCTCCTTGAACTCTACATATACTTTTCTTCTTTACTACATAGCATTGATCGACCTCGAGTTACCGACAACGAATCACCTCAAAGTGTTTATTCAATTTCTACAAGACTCCACTTTTCTCTTTTCTTTTTTTTCTTTTCTTTTTTTATATAAAAGCATTTCTTTTTGGAGCTTGAGTTTCTTCATATATATACAACCTTTAGGAACCATATTTGTTTCTTCTACATACAGTGTCAACCTTTCCAATCTCCACTTTGTACCGGCACCCCCAACTTAGGCTTTTAGCCTCATTCTTACTCGTTCAAGGAGGGTTAGGTTCAAAAGAAGGAATTATTTCACAATGGGGTAAAGGTTTGTAATTTGGTAGCCAAAGAAAGGGTTAAAGGCTCAACGGGGGTAACTAGGGTAATTTATGTACCAGGGAGGTCAATTTTTGGTCAACTTAGCTAGCAGTCACAAAGATAGCCTAAGATCATCTCAGCACCCAACCATTAGCCTGAGATTTGCACAAAGAAACCAACCAGGCAAGTTCTAGACATCACAAGTTAAGCATGTGCATTATTTACACAAATCCTCACTTACTCATGATGCATGAACTGTTCGACTCAACATAGTTTCAGCCCTCAAGTGAATGCAAGGCAACTCACAGCTTTTATCACATGATATGTAAGATTCTGAGTAAACATAAAGTCAAAGAGCGAGCCTCAAGTTCACCAGAATGACTAACCATACAAAGCCAAAGAAGGAAAGGTACAATTTATTCCCCAAAAATTTCCTTACATGCTTGAAACTAGACAATCACACCAAACAAGTCAAAACGCTCCATGCTACTTCCATGGTTCTACTATTACACCCTTGGAAAAGAACCTGGCGAAGAAAAACCAAGGGGAGTTTATTACTAGCTACCACTCTATACTATTAAAGAAAAGGGATTTAAAGAATAGCGATTTATGAAAAGGGATTGCATACAACTATTTACACAAAATATCTACCCCACCCCCAACTTTAAGAGCATGCATTGTTCCCAATGCATAAAAATTGAAAAGCAAAGTTTAGTGGCTTCCTGGGGCACACTAGGCGCTCGGAGGGTCTGGAGCATGCTGGGCAACTGTGGGATCAACTCCAGACTCTGTAACACTAGCAAGCGGAACCTCAGAATGTATGGTAGTGGTCTCTGAGGCTGTAGTAGGAAGCTCCACCTATTGTGTGGCTGAAGCAGGAGTTTGGCAGCTGCTGGACTCTCCCAGTGATGCCTGTGGGGTAGCTGGATGTGCCCTGGCGACCATGTCAACAAGTAAATGTGCAATTGCTTTTTACATGCCTTCTTCCTCGGTAACCTGAGCCTTTGTAGAAGCATCCTCTATAGAAGTAGCCACCTGCTTACCCTTATAGTCCCGCTGACCCTAAGTTTCCTCTGCCAATGCTTCCTTATCAGTTTCCTCATCTTCAGTTGCTCCGTCATCTGATTCTCCTTCCGACTCTCCGGAATCCTCCTCTGAAGGAGTGTCAATGTGGACAATGGCAGCTGGAGACTTTGAAGTCTCTGCACCCTGTGCCTCCGGGTCTGTCATGAGGTTGGAGAAGTCCAAATTTAGGCCAGGAAAGGAGGTGCTTGTACCCTGCTCACCGCCCTCCGAAAGGAGAGAAGTCAAATCGAACTCTAAGTTCTGCAGCTTGTGCAACTCTGTTTTCAGCTTAGTAACATCTTTCCTAAGTTGTGGCATATCTCCAACCTCGCCTCGCTCAACCTTTTCAAGTCGCACTTCAAAGTGCGTAAGGAGATCTTCATATGATTTATGCTATTGTTGAAGCGCACTCATTGATGCTTAGATGGGACCCAATGCTTGCTTGATGAGTTTTGGTAGTTCCTTTGTCAGCCGGTCTACCTTGGCGCTGGCATGCTGGGCTAGTAGACCCAGCTTTGTGATAGCTGGCAAGGAAAAAGGTGGTTGTGCAATGCTTGGCTGAGGCGGAGGAGTGGCTGAGGAATCAACGGGAGCAGCATGAGCAATAGGAGTGTCAGGCATTGATGGGAGAGCAGGTGCTGGTGAGTCTGATGCATGAGGGAATGAGGTCTCGAGCTGGATGTCCGTCTCCTTGTCTACTGCATCACTTAGCCGAGTGATGTCAATGCACTGGAGAGCCTTTTCCATACGATCATGCTTCAGGACAGATGGAACGCTTACAGCTTTGCACAGAGCCGTGATCAAACATGGGAAAGGAAGAGAGGTTTGCTTTTGGTTTGCCTTGATTCCCAGCTCCTTAAAGATAATGTGCCCCACATCAATCTTAATGTACGACATGATGCATGCAATTATGAGGGCCCTTTCAATGTTGATGTTTGTCTCATTCCTAGTCGGCATCAGACGGGAGCAAACAAAACTGAGCCAATATCGGGCCTCCTAGGTGAAATCCCGTTTATAAATTTTGTGTCGCGGGTCAATCCAGGAGGGGGTTCCCTTTGCTATGACAGATGCTATCCAAGCATGCTCATTATCTTTGTTGGTTACTTTTGGATCATATTTAGCTGTGCCTGATAACCAGTCCTCAAAGAATAGATCATTGATTGTGCCTGCGTCACAGAGAACCTGAACCCCTCGAACTAGAATAGAGTCCAAAAATATCCTATTCCGCCTTTGCTCAGCATTTCTTGAGGCAGCATAAGAAGCATAGAACTCCCTCACAAGTGTTTCATTGTAATCATCTAGGGCATCGGTGAAGAATCCTCATTTACTCTTCTGAATGTTTTCAATTATGTGAGGGTAGTTCTCTTTCAGACCATTCAGGCTTAACTGCTTCTCCTCGAGAATGTTTCTCTTTTTTATCCCCTCTTTGTATAGGTTCCATGAGCCTGGGACCCCAAACCTCGAATTTTCCCCGCTCTTTTGCCTTGCTTCAGCTTGTAAGTCAACTGATGGCATGATGTCTGTTTGTGCCCCCTCCTCTTCAGACTAGGAGGAGTGCTCAGAAGTGTTGCGGGTGGTTTCCGGTCGTTGACGTTTAGACTGTTGTGCTTGTTGGTTCGGAGCAGCTCTTTTCTTTCCACGAGCAGGTGGTGATCGCATTGCAATAGATTTCCTTAGTGCCATTCCTACAATAAAACAGTGTGTGAGTGGTGGGCATAGCATAAAAAGTATGTGGAGGAAAAATAACAGAGATAAACAATTTATGCGATGGGTTATGCGGTCGCATACCCACTATGCAGACCGCAAACGTATCGCAGAATTTCACACCCCAGACTTAAGGGAATATGTGATCGCAAAAACCACCTCAAAATTAGTTTTGCGACCGTAAAGGGATCGCAAATTTGCACACACGAAAGGTAGTTTAACTGATTGTATTTACGGTAGCTATGCGGTCCGCATAAGCGGTCGCATAAGTTCAATTCACTAGGCCTTCTAGGGTCTTGTTTGCGATGACTTTATGGATCGAAACCCAATTATGTGGGCTGCAAAGATCATCTTCTTCGGTCAACAATGGTCAAGCCTCCCACCTACACAATTCCCTACACTCGCAGGCAAACATTTAACCACCAATCTCCCATACAGGTACCCACCGCACATGTTTGAGAACAACAATGAGATATGGAGTTCAAATGATTGACATTATGCAATGAATCCACAAGAAAAAGAAGATTAAAAAAAGTGAAAAGGTCACATACCAGATATCGGAGCAAGACGGAGGTGAAATCTGAATTATGAGTGAGGTAAATTCCTTAATTCTGATCCTTGATATGTGATATGTGTGCGTGATTAAAATGTTTTTGGCTTTTCTTTCATTTTGTTTGTTTTTATGTTTTTGATTTTGTGAGAGTTGTTAAGTGTTCGTGTGCGAGTGGGATTGACAGTATACGAAGGGTTAGGGATTTATACTTGGACGTTTTGCGGTGGGCAAGTGGTCACATAACACATTATGCGGTCGCATATGTGTTATGTGATGATTTTAGAGCTGAGTTATTTTACCTCCATTCTGCGATGCATTCTGTGGTCGCATAACTGCTATGCGTACCACAGAACTTGAACTCTTACCGCAATTTTTAGACCCAAATTCCCCAAATTCTCTGACTGTGTCTGCGACCACTATGCGGTTCGCAAAGTAATTATGCGACCGCATAGTTGCCGAAAACCCCTAATCTTTTGCTTTAGTCCTTGCACTCTATTTCATGGTAAATTGGGCTACCTGCACTCTAATACACACGTCAACCTGTACAATCACTGATAACTAAAAAAAATTAATTTTACCACACATGGGTTGCCTCCCAAGAAGCGCTTGATTTAACATCGCGGCACCACGATGTTGGTCCCTTTTGGGCTACTCAATGGTGGGGGTTGGACTATCCTTGAGAGCAATTTACTCTACCAAGTGCTTGTCTCCTATTGTGCTCAGGTAATGCTTAACCCGTTGGCCATTTACTTTGAAAGTTCGAAGTCCGTCCTCCGACTCTAATTCAATAGCACCGTAAGGGGACACATTCACAATTTTGAATGGGCCAGACCATTTGGATTTGAGTTTGCCCGGAAATAACTTGAGTCTCGAGTTAAAGAGCAAGACCAAGTCACCAGATTTGAATTCCCGCTTCAAGATCTTCTTGTCATGAACAAACTTCATTCATTCCTTATACATGGCTACATTCTCATAGGCATGGAGACGGAATTCTTCCATTTCATTGAGTTGTGTCATTCTCAGATTAGCAGCTTCAGCCCAGCCAAGATTCAACCTTTTCAGAGCCCACATGTCTTTGTGTTCAAGCTCCACGGGCAAATGACATACCTTACCAAAGACTAACCGGTACGGTGAGGTGACAATGGGAGTCTTAAATGCGGTGCGATATGCCCACAACGCATCATCTAGATTCCTTGACCAGTCGGTCCTTTCATTGACAGTATTTGCTAGGATGTTTTTAATCTCCCTGTTGGAAACTTCAACTTGACCACTCGACTGAGGATGATAAGGTGTGGCCACTTTGTGCTTTACGCCATACTTTTCGAGCAGCCCGGTGAAAGCCTTGTTGCAGAAATGAGAACCACCATCACTAAGGATGGCCCGGAGAGTACCAAACCGCATGAAAATATTCTTCCTTAAGAATGCGGTCACACTCCTTGCCTCATTGTTGGGCAAGGAGATTGCCTCAACCCACTTGAAGACATAGTCCACTCCCACCAAGATATATTTCATGCCATAAGAACTCACAAAGGGACCCATGAAATCAATCCCCCACACATCAAAGATCTCGACCTCCGTTACAAAATTCATAGGCATCTCATGCCTTTTAGAGATTGATCCTTGCCTTTGACATAGCTCACAAGCCTTGACCATTTGATTTGCGTCATGGTAGATAGATGGACAATAATATCCACATTCAAGAACTTTCGTGGTCGTCCGATTTCCTCCATGATGACCCCCAACCGGGGAGTCATGGCATGCTTTGAGAATTGGCATTACTTCATCTTCCAGAACACATCGCCGAATGATGTTGTCAGCACAAATACGAAACAAGAAGGGCTCCTCCCAATAGTATTGCCTACACTGCCGAAAGAACTTTTTCTTTTGATATGTTTCTAATCCATTGGGGAAAAGGTCGCTAACCAGATAGTTAGCAATATCGGCATACCAAGGAGCGAATGTGTGAAACAATGCCAATATGTGCTCATCTGGAAAAGCATCATTGATGTCAAAGTTCTCTTTTGGCCTCCCTCTTCTTCAAGCCTAGATAAGTGATCCGCAACTTGGTTTTCTGTCTCTCTTTGATCCTTGACTTCAAAGTCAAACTCTTGCAACAAAAGGACCCATCGAATCAATCTTGGCTTGGCATCCTTCTTCGCCATAAGATAGCAAAGAGCAGCATGATCAGTGTAGACTATCACGTTGGATCCTAAAAGATAGGCCCCAAATATTTCAAAAGCATAGACAATGGCAATAAATTCTTGCTCGGTCACAGTATAATTCATTTGAGCACCATTGAGAGTCTTGCTTGCATAGTAGACAGGATGAAGGATTTTCTTATGTCGTTCACCAAGCACTGCCCCAATGGCTACACCACTAGCGTCACACATGAGTTCAAATGGAAGAGACCAATCTGGTGTGACAATAATAGGTGTCGTGGTGAGCTTTTCTTTCAATTTCTCAAATGCTTTGAGACACTTTTCATCAAATACGAACGTAGCACCTTTTTTAAGGAGCTTGCACATGGGGTTTGCAATTTTTGAGAAGTCCTTGATAAAACGCCTATAGAAGCCGGTGCGCCCCAAAAAACTTCGGACACCCTTTACTAAAATGGGTGGAGGAAGCTTAGAAATGATTTCAATGTTTGCTCGGTCAACCTCTATGCCTTGTTAGGAAATTTTGTGGCCCAAAACAATGCCCTCATCCACCATGAAGTGGCACTTTTTCCAATTTAGTACAAGGTTTGTTTCTTCACAACTTTTGAGAACTTGTCTAAGGTTTTCAAGATAATGCTCAAAGGAATCACCCACTACAGAGAAGTCATCCATAAACACTTCTAGGAAATCTTCCACCATGTCCGAGAAAATTGACATCATGCACCATTGGAAGGTAGCCGGAACGTTGCATAGCCCAAATGGCATCCGGCTAAAAGAAAAAGTCCCATATGGGCATGTGAATGTTGTCTTCTCCTGATCTTCCAATGCAATGTTGATTTGGTTATAGCCGGAGTATCCATCCAAAAAGCAATAAAATGACCTCCCCACTAGCCGATCAAGCATTTGATCAATAAAAGGCACAGGGAAATGGTCTTTGCAAGTGGCATTGTTGAGCTTCCGGTAGTCCATGCAAACTCTCCATCCGGTCACAGTCCTTGTTGAGATGAGCTCATTTTTCTCATTTTGGATAACGGTCATGCCTCATTTCTTTGGCACGCATTGCACCCGGCTCACCCAAGAACTATCGACAATGGGTTAGAATACCCCGGCGTCTAACCACTTGATGATTTCCTTCTTCACCACCTCCTGCATGGATGGGTTTAATCTTCTTTGGTGCTCCACACTAGGTTTGCTTCCTAGCTCTAATTGTATTTTGTGCTCACAAATTCCGAAGGGAATCCCTCGGATGTCCGCTATTGTCAACTCAATGGCTTGTTGATGTTCCCTTAGTACATTCAATAAATGATCTACCTGCACATCATTCAACAAGGAAGAAACGATTACCGGTAAAATATCATTAGAGCCAAGAAATTTATACCTTAAGTGTGGTGGAAGTGGCTTGAGTTCAAGTTGTGGCAGCTCAATAATTGAAGGCTTTGCTGGGGGAGTGGCTCTATTCTCTAAGTCAAGAGAAAGCTTCTTTGGTGCGTAAGTGTAATACCCATGTCCTTCTAATGCATTCATCGATTCCATGTACCCCTCCATGTTTTTACCATCAAAATTTACCAGTATCGCCGCCAAAGCCTCACCTAGGCATTCTTCTTCCATCTTCATTTCACTTGCGTCCTCTACCTCATCAACAACATCAACTACTGAGATGCCTTCATATGCATGTGGCAACTTCATACCCTTACTTGCTTGGAAAGTGACATCTTCATCATTAACTCGGAACTTGATTTCATTTCGTTCCAAATCTATAAGTGATCTTCCGGTAGCAAGGAATGGCCTCCCCAAGATGATAGGGATTTCTTTGTCAACGGCACAGTCAAGGATCACAAAACCGGCTTGAAGGAGGAACTTTCCCACTTTCATTAGGACATCATCAATAATTCCCACTGGTCTTTTGATTGAATGATCGGCCATTTGCAACCTCATGCTTGTAGGTCTCGTCATGCTTAACCACGCTTGCTTGTAAATGGAAAGCGGCATCAAGTTAATGCTAGCCCCATTGTCACAAAGAGCCCTTGCAAAATCTCGCAAGCCAATAGTGCATGGAATTGTGAATGCTCTCGGGTCTTCTTTCTTTTCAACGGTGGTTGTTGCAATAATGGAGCTAACCCGGTGAGTCACATTCACCACTTCATTCTTGGTGGTTCTTTTCTTGGTTATCAAGTCCTTTAAGTATTTAGCAAAACCCGGTATCTCTTGAAAGGCTTCCATAAATGGTATGTTCACCGATAATTGCTTGAGAATGTCATAAAATTTCTCGAATTTGCTATCATCAACCCTCCTAGCAAGTCTTTGAGGTAACAGAGGGAAAGGTATAGGAATTTGTGCTAGAGCTTTTGGTGCCTCTTTCACCTTTTCCTTTATCTTTTCATGATTTTCTTCTTGGACTTTTACTCCTTTTGGGAGCTTTTCAACTTCAATAACAATCAGCACTTCAACTTGTGCTTCAACCTCTTGCTCAAGATCATCTACTTCAACAATTTGTTCGTTTTCTCCTTGAAGTACCTTCCCGCTTCGCGTGGTGATTGCCATGCAATGAGAAGTTGGACCACTCCCATTTCCTTTAGGGTTTGCAATTGTGTTACTTGGGAGTGTGCCCTTCAGCTTTGGATTATGCTCTCTTGACAAATCTCTCATTTGCATTTCTAGCTTTTGTATGGATGCGGTGTGTGACCCCACAAGTTCGGCCATGTTTTTCATTGTAGTGTCACCTATTTCTTGATTTTGCAATATTCTTTCAAGCATTCTCTCCAACTTGGACTCACTTAAAGAACCTTCCTTATAATGCGAGGAGTTAGAGTATTGCCCCTTTGGTGGAACATAGGGGTTTAAACTCCGGTTTGCATAGTTGTTGTTGTTGTTTCTCCAATTACCTTGACTTGATCCACCTTAATCATTGTGCCAATGTTGATGGCCTTGCCCTTACGGGTTAGGCCTCCATTGATTTTGTTGGCGATAACCACCTTGAGAATTATGGACATAGTTTTCCTCCTCGCAATCTTCGTCTGACCAGGGTTGCACATCTTCCACAACATTTACCTTTTTAGTTTGGTTTTCAGTGAACATCTTGGTTAACACATTAATGTTTGTGGCAAGACCGAAAATTACTTGATCTCTCTCTTCGTTCTCCTTAATCATGTTGGTCAAAGAGGGAGTATCGTATGCAATTCCACCAGCGGTATCTTCCGAGTGCCAAGCTTGATTGTGTTCTGCCATCTTGTCGAGAATTTGTGTGCTCCTTGTGAATGTTTGTCCATAAAAGATCCATCCACAGCATTCTTTGCTATGGATTGGTTCAACGGATCCAGACCCATGTAAAACTTTTCTAACAAGATTTTGTCCGGAAAACCATGATTAGGCGACCTCACTAGGTATAGCTTGAACCGATCCCATGCCTCATGTAGGTGTTCTCCCGGTAGTTGCTTAAAGAAGAAAATTTTATCCCTCAGCTCGAATTTCTTGCTTTGCGGGAACCATTTGGCTAGGAAAGCACGAACTAGTTGAGGCCAAGAGTGAATGGAGTGAGGTGGTAGATTTTGGATCCATTTCCTTGCCTCTCCAACTAGTGAATACTTGAATACCCTCAGTCGTAGGGCATCATCTGACACGTTGTTCTGTTTGTGCATCGCACACACACCCAAGAAGTTTCTAAGATGTTGTGTTGGATCATCATCGGTAGAATTCCTAAAACACCCCTCTGCTTTAAGCATTAGGATCAAACTATGTTCCACCTTGAAGGTAGTAGCCTCAACTCGCGGAGGGACAATGGCATTTGTGTCCTCGATGTACTCATCTATATCCACAAAAGGATTCTCTTCATCGTCATACTCTACCATGTTTATCTAGCACACCAAGCAAAGCAAGCAAAGTGTGATGGAATAAAAATGTGAAGTAAAGCACACATCAAATAGTAATTTCAAAACCGTATTCCCCGGCAACGGCGCCAAAATTTGATACGCTCCAATTACACCTTAATAATTAGTGTAAAGCGGTCGATGCCAAATATAATAACCCAACTAGGTTGGGGTCGAATACCACAGGGAATAGGTGTGAAAAGGTTACTTGAGTAATGTGAAACTTGACTTAATTTGTAATTCTATTCCGTTAGCTAAAAAGAATGTTGCAATTTAGTGAAATAAAGACAAGTATAATATTGTGAGGTTGTAATTAATTTGATTAAAGAAACCAAGGTTGTGTCCCCATTGATGGAATGTAATGCTATCAGTGTTAATATGATATATTTCTACTGGAATGCCCTTTGATAAGCAAATGGTTTCTAAGTGACTACCCAATATTTCCCAATAGTTGGGTAATATCTACTCTATAAGATTTTCCCAAATGTAAAAGAGTCGCGATTAAAAATAACCAATTTATGCCAAATAGAACCCACTTATTCCTAGGCGATTCCATTAAAAAGGGGTTAAAGCCTTGAGTTTTTGGTATTCAATTCTACCAAACCCTAGCCCATTTTTCCAAGTGAAGATAGAGTAAAATGAAATTAGTTAATGTTTGCAACCACTAACATCACATGAAGCATAAGAACTGAATAAATATCAACCAACTATTATATATATATATATATATTCAATGGTAAACACCCATTAACATTACACCCATCTAGGGTCCACAACCTTAGCAATTAAAACTAGCTACGCATACCGAAATCTAAGAACAAAGCGATAAATAGAGTCATAAAGCTTACAAAGATACAAGATTCTTTCTTCAAAATTCTCCAAAATAATGGTGCATTCAATGCTCTAAAAGTAATCTCTTTTTCTGACTCAACTGCCCCACAAAAACCCTAATAAATCTATTTATAGTGGGCTAAAGGTCGGAGCCAAATTTAGACAAAAATAACCCTGTAGAGCATTTATGCGACCGCATACTGGTCGCAGATCATATATGCAGTCCGCATATTATTCGAAATCATCGCATAATCTCATGTCTCCAAACCCAGTTCTTGACCGAATTTCAATTATGCGGTCTGCATATACATTATGCGACCGCATATTCCTCCACATAAGTGCTTCTCAGCTTTCTTGATTTCAGTTATGCGATCACTATGCGGTCCGCATTATCGTTATGCGACCGCATAATGGGTTGCATTTGCTCCTCTTCAGTTAACCAAAAATCTTCTTCAGTCTGCGATGGTTATGCGGTCTGCATATGCTTTATGCGACCGCATACTTGCATCATTTCTGCCCTTTTATGGCTTTTTGACTTCTTTTCCATGTTTTTGGGTCCTCAAGCCTCATGCACTACCAAACACCAAAACATCATAAGAATTAACTAAAAATGCATTGAAAGATGAGCTAAAGTATATGTAATTGGTATCAAATGTGCC
>AWOL01S0038284.1:0-32504 GCA_000715115.1 Nicotiana otophora
TGAAAGATATAACATGTTATGACAATTCAATTAAAGGCATGAAAAGAGTCTAAATAGCCTAAATCGTTCAAATACCATATATAGCCCGTGTACCCACTCTTCCCCTTGCATACCTAGTTTTCACATAACACAAATAGCACATCAACCCAAATCCTAAGGGGTACTTCTCCCACACAAAGTTAGGCAAGTTACTTACCTTAAAGAAGCTAAATCAATATTTTGAGAAGCCCTTCTCGTGTGAAACAACCTACAGACGGCTTGAATCCCAATTCAAGTAGTAAAAATCCCCTCCAAAATCGCCCAAAACTGAGCTCCAAAACCTTGTGAGAAAAGGTAACTAAATTCCAAAACAAGAAAAAAAAAATGCATCACCTGTCCCAGCTCGATTCAGGTCTAGATGATCCCGAAACTTTCGTTTGATAAGCCCAGCACGATCCTTGCGAGATTACACCCAAGATAGCCTCTTGAATCACCCAATTTGTCCTTAAAGTGAGGGAGATGTGATGTTTTGAAGTTTTAAAAAAAATTGAAAATTTCAATGACATTTTCGTAATTATTTACACCATAAATATACCATCAATCACTAAATCTTTGTTCTAGCACCGAATACTCATTCAGAACCTTCCGGACACAAATCATATATGCATTTCAATCATAAAACACGCTACGAACCTGCTCGCCACTCAAAACACCGAAAAGAGGTCATCTTAATCCGGTATTCACCATGGTCAAACTTCAAATCTTTAACTAATTTCTCACCAACGTTGCAAAATACATCCGAGACCCTCGGGGCCCCATCCAATCATTCCAACGAGTACAAATACATCATACAAATTTATCCAAAGCCTCGAAACACCCATAGGAACGTCACAACAAAGAATCGAGGCTCAAATCGAATAATATTTCTCTTAAGTTGTTAAATCTTCATTCTTTCAAAAGAGTGTCCGAATCACACTTAACACTTCGGATTAATTTCAAACTTTGCACACAAGTTAAATTCAACTATATAGACCTATCCAAAGTCTTGGAACACCAATTGGAGTCCAATAACATCAAACTCAACTATTGGTCAAACTTATGAACTATTCTTTAAATTGTCAACTTTCAACAAATAGTGTCAAATTCTTCTAGGAACCTCTAAAACCAAATCTGAATATACGCACAAGTCCAAAATCATCATACGAACCTATAGGAATAATCAAAACCCGATTCCGAGTTCGTTTACTCAAAAGTCAAACCTTGTTCAACTCTTCTAACTTAAAGCTTCAAAAACGAGAATCATTCTTCCAAATTAATCCTGAACCGCTTAAAAATCAAAACCAACAGTCTCAAACTCTGAAACCAAATTTGAACCATACACGTAAGTCATAGTACATAGTATGAAGCTACTCACAGTCTCAAACCACCGAGTGGAATGCTAAAGCTCAAAACCACCGGTCGGGTCGTTACATTCTCCCTCACTTAAACATACGTTCGTCCTTGAACGTGCAAAGAGTCATTCCAAAGCCATAAAATCGCCATATACCCTCATCATACACATAAACATGGGTGATCCCATGTCACCCCAATCCATATAAGCTCAACAACACCACCTAACAAAGGATCCTTACTTTAACCTTAGTCTATAAACCTTAAAAAACAAATCCCCAACATGTGGAACTCATTATATGACCCTATTTTTGCATCTATGCACCGTATAACTCGGAACAAGCTATATCAATCCATAACCATATCTCAAGACATAATTACATGATATATCACATAACTCAAATACTCATAGAAATAATTTCAGATCGCAATAACTGCTCGATAACCAACCCGACACCGGTAAGAAATCTCATATCAACTAAAACCTTGTTTTCAACCTTCATACACTGCCAATGATGAAAGAAACATCGAGAAACTCATAAACACCCATCGAATCAACAAGTCGTGGAACTCTCTTGCCCGATAAGAACCATAGCCAAAATCTAAGCCGACTAGTGACAATATTTTTCCAAACATACCTTAATCAAATCCGATGACACTCATTTCAAGCCTAATAACCTCACCTCATCCAGTACAAGATACTCGAACGACCTGTCACACAAATCCTACTTAGAGCCACAAACCATGCAATCTGTGCACCAATGAACAATAAATCAGATATACCAATAATGAAAAGAGAATGGAAATGAAGGAACCGTCCCTCCAGCTCAACAGATACCACCACGAAGCGCAATGCTATCAGTCCACCACACAAGGGGAAACATAACACACGAAATAAGGACAAAAGATCATATCCTAACATAACGCCGCTGCTATGCATGAATCAATCTGACACTTGTTGCTCCCAAATGCACACGCAAGTATACGCGGTCGTACAAGTAATAAAATAATAAGCCGAGTGTCGAACCCACATAGACTTGTGTTAACTAACCACTAGTTTCACTAAGATTATTATTCAGTCAAGTATTTTTGAGTTCAAAAGTGTGATTATACTACGCAATAATTCTAACAAGTAACTAATTTATCAAGCAGCAAAATGGTTGTTGTGTATTCAGTAGAGATGAATATTCCAGGGTTGTGATCGATTCACCAATCCTATTGTGTTCTAATTAATTCTCCCTTTCATACAATTCACTAATGGTTGCTAATTAATCGAACAATTACTCTCGTAGTATTCTCCCGAATTTCTACTCGCCTATTCAAACTAGATTAACACCTATATTCCTATGGACCCAATCTATTAAGAACTCATTAAGATTACGATATTTAATTAAGCATGGTGACTAGGTATATTCCTATCCTAACCACAAATCCGCCCCCCTCAGAGTTAAGATCATGCTCTCTTCAATTCTTCTCTAATCTAAACATGATTTTCCCAAACATATCATATATAGTAAATAGAACCTAACTGTTGGCCAGACAATTATGCAATTAATCACTAAGGTCCTTTTTGTGAAAGACTCCACCAAATCACACCTCATTCTTTCCTATCTTTAATTCACAACCTCCCCACATACCATAGGAACACATGCATGCAAGGTAAGCACTCTCATCCCCATGAATTACCTTACTAATGGCCCATTCTAGTTACATTTTGAAATTAAGAGTTTGGGTGATAGAACCTTACCTCTTAGGAAGGAGACCTAGGTTCCTCTCTTGATAATCTTCAAGATTTTAAGTGAGAATTGAAGAACAATGTGATGAAGATCACTTCTCCCTCTATGACCTTCTCTCTCACTATAAAAATATCAAAAAATATGATCAAAATGGTCTATGGGGTATGTTTTAACGGAATAGGGTCGGGTTTAAAAAATTCAAAATTAAAGCTCCGGAACAGGTCTTGCGGTCGCATATGTGACCGCATAATGATTATACGGTCCGCGAAATGACCGCGAAAATGGGGGCCAGAGCTGGAAAGAAACTGACCTGGTCTGCGGTCACTATGCGGCCCGCAGACCTGTTTTGCGGTGGCATAATGTACCTCAGAATGGTTCTGCGGTCGCATAGTGCACCGCAGAACCTCCCTCCGAAAAATCCCAAGGCGGGATATGCAACAAGAATGCGGCCTGCGAAACGGTTATGCGGTCGTATAATGGCCGCGAAATTGGGCATCAAAAATGCCCCAGAAATCTGCCCTACTCTGCGACCAATCTGCGGTCCGCGGAATGATTCTACGACCGCAGAAATGCGTTCTTGTGCCTAATATTTCCTTCAACTCCCAGCGCACTGTTCAATCCAAAAAGTCCGAAACTATTATTAACCTCTATGCCTACTTTGGCATCACGGAATCTGGGTTTTTAGGAAAAGTAATTTTACGGGGCCTTATAATTACTCTTGAAATAATTTTTATTTTAAATTTTATTCTATTGTTCTCAATAATATTGTCTGAATTTTAATGAATAAAATCTCTATTAAATTAAAGGGACTTATATAGGCCTCGAATAACTTTTTTGTTATGTATTTTTTTATTATATTATCGAATGTTTAGTATAATTTCATTGTTAATAGAAATTTTTATTAGCATATTACTTTGTTTAATATTTTTGTCTACTACTTTATTTTTCTAATATAATATAATATAAGATATATATATTTTATTACTCTTGAAATATCTTTTTATTTTAAATTTTATTCTATTATTTTCATAATATTATCTGAATTTTAGAATAAAATCTATAGTAAATTAGACGAACTTATATAACCATAGAATAACTTTTTTGTTATGTATTTTTTTTTATTATATTAGTATTATTTCATTATTAATAGCATTTTTATTATCATATTACTTTGTTTAATATTTTTTTTCTGCTACTTTCTTTTTGTATTATAATAGAAGATATATATTTTATTACTCTTGAAAGAGATTTATATAGTCATCAAATAACTTTATTTGTTATGTATTTTTCTTTATTATATTATCCAATATTTAGTATAATTGCATTTTTAATAACAAAATTATTAGTATATTACTTTGTTTAATAGTTTTGTCAGCTGCTTTCTTTTTGTAATATAATAAAAAATATATATTTTATTACTATTAAAATATTTTTATTTTATTTTATATTATATTCTCTTGTTCTCAATAATATTGTCTGAATTTTAGTGAATAGATTTTTAAAAAGTAAAAAAAAATTAATTTTTTTTAAAAAAGAAACAAAGAAATTTACTAACCTAAACCAACCCTCACCCATGTTTGAGTAGTTAATAGCTAATTTCTTTGTGTCTTTGTTTTATTTATCATTTTCTTTTTTCTTTTTTTAAACAATAATTTTTTAATCTCCAAATTTGTTGGAGCTTGTCCTAAAATTTGACACTTGTTAAATTTTTATTGTTACACTTGGCATCATTACATTGAATTGCTTTTCCTATTCAATGTTTAGTATAATTGCATTGTTAATAGAAATTATTTTTCGCATATTACTTTGTTTAATATTTTTGTCTACTACTTTATTTTTGTAATATAATATAAGATATATATATATATTATTACTCTTGAAATTTCTTTTTATTTTAAATTTTATTCTACTGTTTTCAATAATATTATCTGAATTTTAATGAACAAAATCTCTATTAAATTAGACGGACTTATATTAGTATTATTTCATTATTAATAGAATTTTTATTATCATATTACTTTGTTCAATATTTTTGTTTGCTACTTTCTTTTTGTTATATAATAGAAGATGTATATTTTATTACTCTTGAAATATTTTTTTATTTTAAATTTTATTTTATTGTTCACAATGATATTGTTTGAATTTTAATGAATAAATCTCTATTAGATTAAAGAAACTTATATAATCATCGAATTGTTCACAATAATATTATTTGAATTTTAATGAATAAATCTCTATTAAATTAAAGAGACTTATATAGTCATCGAATAACTTTTTTATTATGTATTTTTCTTTATTATATTATCTAATATTTAGTATAATTGCATTGTTAATAAAATAATTATTAGCATATTACTTTGCTTAATAGTTTTGTCAGCTGCTTTCTTTTTGTAATATAATAGAAGATATATATTTTATTACTATTGAAATATTTTTATTTTATTTTATATTATATTCTCTTGTTCTCAATAATATTGTCTGAATCTTAATGAATAAATTTTAAAAAAGAAAAACAAAAAAAATTTTTTTAAAAAAACAAAGAAATTAACTAACTTAAACTAACTCTCACCCATGTTTGAGTAGTTAATAGTTAATTTCTTTGTGTCTTTATTTTATTTATCATTTTTATTTTTCTTTTTTTAAATAAATTTTGAATCTCCAAATTTGTTGGAGCTTTGTCCCAAAATTTGACACTTGTTAAATTTTTGTTGTTACACTTGGCATCATGCCCTTCACTTCCAACCAAGAGGCTGTGAGTTCGAGTCACCCCAAGAGCAAGGTGGGGAGTTCTTGGAGGGAGGGAACCGAGGGTCTATCGGAAACAGCCTCTCTACCCTAGGGTAGGAGTAAGGTTTACGTACAAACTACCCTCCCCAAATCCCACTAGTGGGATTATATTGGATTGTTGTTGTTGTTACACTTGGCATCATGCCCTTCACTTCCAACCAAGAGGCTGTGAGTTCGAGTCACCCCAAGAGCAAGGTGGGGAGTTCTTGGAGGGAGGGAACCGAGGGTCTATCGGAAACAGCCTCTCTACCCTAGGGTAGGAGTAAGGTTTACGTACAAACTACCCTCCCCAAATCCCACTAGTGGGATTATATTGGATTGTTGTTGTTGTTACACTTGGCATCATGCCCTTCACTTCCAACCAAGAGGCTGTGAGTTCGAGTCACCCCAAGAGCAAGGTGGGGAGTTCTTGGAGGGAGGGAACCGAGGGTCTATCGGAAACAGCCTCTCTACCCTAGGGTAGGAGTAAGGTTTACGTACAAACTACCCTCCCCAAATCCCACTAGTGGGATTATATTGGATTGTTGTTGTTGTTACACTTGGCATCATGCCCTTCACTTCCAACCAAGAGGCTGTGAGTTCGAGTCACCCCAAGAGCAAGGTGGGGAGTTCTTGGAGGGAGGGAACCGAGGGTCTATCGGAAACAGCCTCTCTACCCTAGGGTAGGAGTAAGGTTTACGTACAAACTACCCTCCCCAAATCCCACTAGTGGGATTATATTGGATTGTTGTTGTTGTTACACTTGGCATCATGCCCTTCACTTCCAACCAAGAGGCTGTGAGTTCGAGTCACCCCAAGAGCAAGGTGGGGAGTTCTTGGAGGGAGGGAACCGAGGGTCTATCGGAAACAGCCTCTCTACCCTAGGGTAGGAGTAAGGTTTACGTACAAACTACCCTCCCCAAATCCCACTAGTGGGATTATATTGGATTGTTGTTGTTGTTACACTTGGCATCATCACATTGAATTGCTTATTTTATTCTATGTAGATAGATATGAGAAGATAATTGAACAACCACACTTCAAATTTGGTATTGATCTTTTCGAATTGTATTGGGTTTAAGAAAGTAACATCTGAACCTTAAAATATTTGTATGGCTTGTAAATCATTTGTTTTCTCTGACGATTGAGGCATATATCTCTTCGTGTTAATCAAACATCTTTTCTCGCAAAAGGCTTTGTTCTCCCCACCAAACTAAATAAGGGAATTAAACCAAAAGAGAAAAAGAAAAAAGAAAAAACAAGCATTGAGGAATTTCTTTCAGCCTTATAATTTTGTTGGAAAGGTGTGATCAAACTAAAAGAAAAATCGAGAGCTTTTTATTTGGCGATTTCCTTTCACATCTCGAATCGTAAATTTATAAAAGTGAACTTTTCTTTCGTTCTGAAGAACAAGAAATTGAAATTCCATGATTACAACAATTTACCAAGAAAAGGTGAAGGGAAGTGCTTCATTTCCCTACTCTGATACTTATTTCAAACTCAGTTGATGCCGGAGAAAGAAAACAAGAAACAGAAGTCAGCATTCTATCGTTATAAGTGGAAATAGAAAGCAAAGAAATAAACTCCTCTATGTCTTTCTGTTGAAACAAGCGTGAGTTGAATGCAGATAGAAGTGAGAAAAAAACATGGGAAGCAGCGAAACACAGTAAAAAGAACAAAGTACTAACCCACTCTGAGTAATAAAATGAGAAAATTGTTTGTTGGCAATTACGAATATGATTTTAGTTATACTGGAGATGATAAACAGAATACAAGAGATATGTCAATTTCCTCTCATAAATACAGTTCGATAATCTATTAAGGCTTGCAATCTAATGAAGCATTAAGCCTATGTCCATTTATATCCCAATCATCTCTGGGACGGATAGTCCCTAGTTTAAGAAACAACTCAACAGTCAACAAGTTACAATTCTAACGACAATCTACAAGTTCCAATCCTGAGATTTGTTGCCCAGTTGAATATTTCCTACTTCTTGTTAACTGTGGGACTCTAAGAAGAAATTAAACACTTTAGGAAACCTTGCTATGACTCTGACTTGTGGGAGGAAGCAGTTGAGGATCTCAAAATTATACAGCAGTAGAGCAGGCTCCAAGCCAAAAATGCAGTACACAAAGTGCCAACAATAAGAAGAATAATATTCCAAGTATACATAAAATTCAACTTTTATATGCATTAGGGGAAGTTGAAGGAGTTTGTTACACCTTCACAAGAGTCAGTAACATGGTTTCATCTACTTCAAGACATACCAGCTTGCTCAAACACCCTCGTATTATCCTATACTCAGTTGACCTCTCTCTTCAAAATTATATTATAACAAATAAAAGAATGACATAGAAAGCTTGTTTTCTTGTTTCTTTTTTCATGACCTCCAGAAAACATCAGGTTCGTTACTGTACAGTGTGCGATCTTGAATCTCAAGATTGGCTACATGATAATTTATAAGATTTGCTTGAGAGACTTTAAATAGGAGAAGTCCAGTAGGCAGCATCCACCAACCACTATCGTCCCTGCACCCACAAACACAACCGCGTTCCCATGCCAGAACATTAGTAACACCAACCACAAGATATAATTAAATTTTGCCTCAGGATGACTTGAAGCTCCTTACATGCTAAAATTCCAGGACTGAAAGTTTGAGTGTCTTTTCGTGGAGGATTGGCTATGAAAATGAACAAATCCACAAATGAAAGCTACTACCTGTTGCAAATGTTTCGAGAAGAAAGAACTGCTCAGAAAATGAAGTATCATACCGAGTGAAAACTATCATTATTAAGCAAGCTGTTCAAGCCATACAATTGAATTAACAATGAGAAGGTGTATCTTGAAGAATTCTTAGTATAATGAAATGTCTATTAGACTCACCCAGAGCTATGATTAAAGGGACTAATATCGTTCACATAACCAGCAGGTTAGATAATTATATTGTTAATTATTCGTGATATGGATGCTCCTTGAACTCTTAAAATGGATAGAATCGAAATCCACTTGACTTCATGGGATTCGGAACTTCAGCAATCATAGGGTTCATACTTTAAAACTGGACTTTTGATGTAAGAAATTCTTCATTTACTTTGCTATTCATTTGGAAGAAAAATCCGTAGCTAAGAAAAGGAGAAAAGGGTGGGGAACTAACGTTGGAATCAGAAACTGTTAAAACACATTGCTTTTCTATTCTAAGCAAATAACAATGTCTGCACAAATACCAATCAAATGAAGGCATAGCTGTAGCATGGAATATCAATTATTTATCGAGGTAATCTAGGCAAAAGAGAAAAAAAAAGGTAAGGAACACGATGTATGGAAGCTTAAGAACAAGGAGCATTTTGTCATCTTAAGTGGTGGCACAGAGGTAAAAAGTAAAAAGGCGTGCATAAGGTCCGCGGCTACTTACAACATTAATTGTTGAAATGATATTCCACATAGCATAGACACGGGCAGGAACTGCTGAACGCGTAGGTCCATGACTAAATAAAGCATTTATTCCAGCTGGAAATGGAAGAAGTATACCAAGGGGAAGAATAGACAAAAAGAAAAACACATCTAGCATTGAGATTGAATACAGCTGTAGCAAGGTGAGCAAGACTAGACTAAAATCTCCTAATAGGAGTATTGAGATGACCAAACCAATAACATCCTGCAAGAATATAGAACATGCATCTGTGAGCAATTTGTAAGGCTGACAGATCAACAAAGAAGAGCAGCTGAGATCAAACATACCTGATGACCAACTGGTCTTGTGTTACGAATTATATAATAGAAAGGATAGCATAAAGTCAATTGGTCTTTAAGAGCCTGTAGGTTCTTGTCATTTAAAATTTCTCCAGGTAATCTTTTCTGCATCGCCACATGTTCATTGACTCTAACAAGATCAAATGCCTTTCTCCAACGATTAGCAGGCGTACTGCATCCAAAGAAAGAGAATGAACTCTAGAATAGATCGAAGCAAAAAAATAAAGCAACATGCGAATCATTACCGTGGGTGCTTCTCGAGCAATAAAGATCTGTTCTGGCCTTCCGATGGCATCACTGGTTCATTTTCAACGGTGCATACAAGCAGTCCAAACTGGTCATAACCACTGGATGAAGGTTGAAAGCGAGCAAGATAAACTCGTAAGCCATGGGCATGTAAAGAGGGATTAGCATGAGTCTCAAGCCAGCTAATAACTGGATGAAAATTGGCCCTCAGATGTCCACGGCGAACTAAACGAAGTTGAGCATTTAGACCGGCGACTAATCTATACCAGATTGTAGGTGGCACTGACTGCAATGGAAAATAAAGAGAAGAAGAATAAAATATCTAACAAATTCTTCTAACGAAAGGGAAGGGGAAGCGGAATTGCTAAAAGAAATGACTTAATCCGCACAAAATCCTGAACGGGCAGTCATCTACTTAGCAATAAATAGAAACCTGACTCATGAGGCTGGTCAGAATATTATCACTTTGAAGAGAGAAAGGAGCCATGTAAGATCCATCTCCTCCAAAAAGTATAGACATTGGTAATCTCTGATGGAGACGAGGAGGAAGGTCATCTCTTTTCTCATCTCCCCCAAGGTAAAAGTCCACATATGCGAGCATCAGATCTGAAGTTGCAGCTACCTACACTAGAATTGATGATGATCAACATCGATGGCGGTAAGAATCCACAAGAATGAAGCAAAAACTGACATAAAAAAGTAGCACCTAATATCAAGTCGAACCAACAGCACCAAACTAAATCCTAAGTGCTGTAACTACTTGTAAGTCGGAGGCAATCTTTACAACTCCAAAACTGCAACTATGTGCTTGTGCTTCATAGACAAGCTAATACATGCCACAAGCATATCTCTAATGGTTGGTGGAGTTCAGATGAAAATAAATCACATCCAGAAACTCAACTTACTGACTTTCATTTCCATCATTCAATCATTCAAATGCAGCTATCCAGAAGCAAAACCATCAATTACCAAGCTAGATACAGATAAGGCTGTGTCTCATTACATGGTAGTAGACTTGTAGTTACGCAATATAGAATAGCATTTCCTTAAACAACAACAACTAAGCCTCAACCCCAAGCAAGCTGGAGTCGGCTACATGAATTTCCTTAAAAGTTTATTAACTCAAAAACGTATTTTCTTGTTGGTCAGACATTTGTACATGCAACATATATCAAGGGATAAAGAGAAGTAGGGTTCAGGCCAACTGATCCCATTTCGATTATCCGGCTAGGTTCTAAACCAACTGGCATTTCAGAACTCTCTTACTACATCCATTTAATGGCATTTTCTAACCGAATACCAGATTATTCGACAAGCTTGTACAATTTTTGAGAGGATGATAATGTGGTGAAAGGTTAATGAAATAGACCTTGAGCCCTTCATAGAGTGCACGTGAGCGGCAAGAACGCAAGCACGCGTGATCATATTCAGAACGAACAAATTCACGCAGACGCTGTATTTTCTTCTTCCGGCGCCACTGCAGCCATGACCATGCAAGTGGGTATGCAAAAGTGCAAAGTATGCCATAAACTGACCCTTCCCACCACTGATATGAGGCCAAATCATTTATCTCATCCACAAATCTGTTAAATGCGTCTTCATATCTGAATATGTTTAACAATTTGATACTGTCATTGAATGTTACAAAATTCTCAAAAACATTTGGATGAAAAGAAACTACAAACACAGACATTAACATATAACAGTGCCTGCAAATAGGTTCTTAAACAACTAATATTAATGAGGAACCAATTTGAGTGTTCCTGCATGAAATGCATAAGCAAAATTTTAGTCTAATAGAAGAAGAGAGAAAACATACACTATTTCTATTACTGCTTTAGGAGGAGAATGAGGGAGATGCCAAGGTTCACTAAAAGTGTTATTCCCCAAAAGGTACATTCTATGCACATGTGTTTCCGATTCTTCAGTTCTACTTGTCTCCAGCACCTAAAGTAATACACATTAAAATCAGACTACCCATCAAGAGGAAATTTCTAATATTCCAAGCGTAAATCTTGGTTGAATGGTAGCTGAAAAAAGAAACGATAGAAATATAGGTGGATAGGAGGACCTCATTTAATGACTCTAGAAATGGGAATGAACGATCAATTGGAGATCCTCGGCGTGCTGCCACTGGACCAGGCAATTCATCGGCACTAACAAATTTTATCCGAGCCACACTAAGAACAAGAGCTAGAAGGATGAGGAGACTGAAAAGAAGACAACCAAATAACCATGGTCCACCAAAGGTGTAAATCAACTCTTCGAGTGCTGTATAACAGCGTGGCATGTGATATCTATCAGAAATGCACTTGTACGGACATGGAGTATCAGTGACACCACCTGCAGCGTTAAAGCGCCATCAAAAAGTTCAGATAATAAAAATAGAACAATTAAAGTTCTTACAAATTATATTCTAAAGTAACGCTTAATGGAGCTATCGGGTTATGAGTTTAGGATTTACTTTTTTTAATCATAGGAATCCGTTCCGGAGCAGTATGGGCTAATGAAGTGTGGGGGTCATACTGGAATTGGGACCCAAAAGAAACTTGGCATTTATTACTTGGATCATTTCGCAATTTATTTACATACTCGAACAAATAGAAATTTGCGGGGTGCAAATTTGCAATTGTAACGTCTATAGACTTTCTTATAATTAGGATATGCTATTTTGGGGTCAATCATTCAATTAGAACAATCATATTTCACCAATTCAATTACCAACATATACATTTCCTAACAATCAAGAAAGCCTTAATTCTGAATCAGTTGGATTCCCAAGAGAATTTACCAGTAAGAAAAATGTGAATATGATTGAACAATGAAAACCAAAATAAGTTGGCAAAAATTGCAGGAAATGAAATCACCATGTAGCCATAATAAAGACTGAACATACCTCGTATAGCAATATATAAAGCCCGATGAGGAAGCTCATGAGATGGGCATTTAACACAGAGGGATCTATCAGATCCACTTACATTCTTATAAGTACCAATAGGGCATTCCTGCATTATTTCATCTACATAGTTAAACACGGATAGGTTTAACATAGATTTCATGTTCTTAAGGATACAGATTAGAAGATGGTCCAAAATCATGGACAGCACACATTGAATGAGCTGACAAGAGTCTACGTTAAACCCGAGAGAGAGAGAGAGAGAGAGAGAGAGAGAGAGAGAGAGAGAATGCATTGAGAAGTAAAAACAATGTAAGCCTGATCAAACCTTTTGACGCGAAACAAGCTGAGCCAACATGCAAGTAGGGTTAATATGCATGATATTTTTCATTGGCTAACTGACAGATAAGATCGCAATAAAATTAACTCTGAGGTGAGGTTTCTAAAGATATAGAAGAGGTTAAAGTACAACAAAAACAGCAACAACCCAGTAAAATTCCACAAGTGAGGTCTGGGGAGGGTAGTGTGTACGCAGACCTTACTCCTACCCCGAGGAAGTAGAGAGGTTGTTTCCGATAGACCCTCGGCTCAAGAAGAGGAAAAGAGACAATAGATCAGTAACAACAACAATAGAAGAGGTTAAAGTATGAATCAGAAAAGCTTTTAGACCTAACAACAACAACGACGACCCAGTATAGTCCCCCAAGTGGGGTCTGGGGAGGGTAGTGTGTACGCAGACCTTACCTCTACCCCGATGGAGTAGAGAGGCTGTTTCCGAAAGACCCTCAGCTCAAGAAGACGAAAAGACGAAAAGAGACAATATATCAGTACCATCAATAAAAACATGTAAATAATCACGACATCTCAAGAACCAGTGAATAAATGGAAAGCAGAAATAATAACCAATAAATAATGGAAGAGTAGTGAAAACACAACACTGGCCACTAGTAGTCTAAGACTAAATCCTATCAGCCTAGCCTCACACTGGTAGACTAAATGAACTCAACTACCTCCTAACCTACAACCTTAATGCTCGACACTGGTAGACTTAGAAGTTGATAAAACACAAAAAAAATAAAAAAAGAGATAAAACACATGCATAAGTCATTTTGGTCTACAAAATGCAATGTCAAAGCATATATGGTTGTCTATAGCCTTGCTGATCCATAGGAGACAAAAGCTACGAATTCTTCAGGCCCCAAAACAAGTAATTTCAACCATAAGTAGAAATTGCATGTTACCTGACAGAATATCCCATAAAGTCCCTTTGGGCAAGGTTTGCCACTAAGAGTTCCGTTTTCTCCATCTCGTCCCAGACCTCTACCAATTCCCCCCCTGCAGTTCCATTAAGAGAATGAACAACGATATCCAATAAGGATTCAAAGTAAATAGACGACAAAAGGTTAATGGTATAAGAGCTAGATCTCAGGTCCGTTCTTTAATTCAAAGCCAACATGATTGAAACTCCTTCCATTTACAGTTGAGAAAAGCAGTCTTACCCTGTTAGGATGCACATTATCTGGATCAATATAGATAATGCAAATGAAATGGCAGTTTTCTTGGATGGACCTATAGAAATGTGCTTCAGACAAAGTAGAGAAACAGTGTAAAATTCAGACTAGCTATAGGCATCCTCTCACATGCAATACTCACAGCCCTATGATGAATACCTTACTCACAGGTTGGTAGAAACAATTCAACTTTGTATATATCATCACTTTTATCCTTCAAGTGCCTACGTCACAGCCTAATAGAATCAAGGTTACGGGTCCAAAGAAACTACACAATATTAGATACTACAGAACTTCTCTTTATTACTTAATATTTCACAAAACTAACTTACCCAGCAAGTAAATTATAGCTACTCAATGAATATGTACACTAGATTAGATACGAACCCAACATTGATGGTCCCTTTTACACTTGTTATAGGCAGGTATTCATCTCCAATAGAAATGCCCGACCAATGAAAGTGAATCCTTCCACCACCGCCACCACCGCCATTAGGACTACCATGCCCTCCAATAGTTGATATACTAGAAGAATCACCAAGGGCCAAAGACTGAACAAAAAGAAGAATTGTTCCACCAGATCCACCACCAGGACCTATGTTTGAAAGAACCCTGCTATCTTCCTCTTTACTGTACTTGCCAAAGCTTTCTCCATCGGCTTGTATTGAACCATAGACAGACAACCTTGACAATGAATGCTCCAATGAACCCATTACTGTTTCAGGAGAGATATCACAAACAATTACTCTCTATTCAAAGCAAGTTTCGAAGGAGGCAATGTTCATTATGCAAGGATTATCAAGAAAAAGTGATGAGAATTATGAGCACTGCATTGTAGTACAGATGAATCCACATTTCACAGCAAATAAGCAAGACTATTTCAAAGTATGAAAGATTTGAAATTTGACCATTGCTCAACTGCAAGATTTGTGTATGTATAAGCTTCCCTTCAATGTAAAAATTTGAATAAAACATGAAGATCCAGGATGGTAAAATGTGTAATCCGTCACCATGTATAAAAGAACATATGTTCTATGTGAGTGACTTTATTTTTAATATATCGGAGATAGCTCAAATAGCATAAGATACTTTGGCCCAATGGATTTACATTTGAGATCTTTTTCTGCAGGTTGGTTTGGGTGGTCTAAGCATAAAACCGAAGGATAACTTAAGTAAACAAACAAAGAGATTAATGTGATAATTCTAAACGCTCACCAATTATGCCACCACCAGAAGTTGAACTAGAGAAACTATGGTTACCACTTCCGCTACCAAGTTCACAAGGCAAACCTGCGTCACCATACGAAATACCACCACTTATATAGCTGCCGTTATAATATGCATCACCACCCCTTCCACCATGTCCGGCACCACTGCTTAGGCCGTTAGGTAAGAGCACACCACTGCCCAACCCTCCAGTGCAACCTTTGTATAAAAAAACTTCATTTAGCTCTGGATATGGACTACAAGAATAGAAAGGTAACTGAGAGAAAATTGTGTTTTTATAAGTTCCAGTTACATACCAAAATATTTTCTTGTTCAAAAGCAATATGAAAGCTTACAAGAAGGGCAAAGATAACAAGCATGAACGGAAGGAAAAGGAAAAAGCATACCTAGCCCAGAGGCACTTATTGACCCGGTAGGTTTTACAGTAACTGTTCTAACCAAATGGAAATGAACAACAGACCCTTCTAAGACGCCCTCGACAAAAACATCTTCAACGCGGCATACCTAAATGATTTTTTTGTTCAAATCATCTAGAATACAGAGCAAACTCGAAGACACAACCTACTGAAACAATTATAGGAATAAAGATGGAAGAGATCACCCTTGAGTGATGGATGTAATTAGCACAAATACCTGAAGAGTAAAAGATAGTGAGGCATTCACATTGCAGTCTTCGGGGGGATATATCAATTCCCTTGGGCAATCTGCACTTCCACAAAAAAGTCTTGGTTTCCTGCCATTGGCAATAATATCTTTCTAAAAAAGATCAGCAAATCCAGCAAAAAGAACTAGCTGTAGATAGTCGTGCCTTACGTGTGATTAACACCTGCATTTTGAAGGGGACCGCGCAAAACAGACCCAGGTCCAACCTTCACATAGAAACAGCAAAATACTGCCATTAGCATGCTCAGAGATCGTTGCCTATAATGTATTAAGTTCAAGTTTCATAAGCAAAGAAAAATCTTCAAAATTAGCATCAAGACCCGAAGACGAAAGATTTAAGGCAGGGAATTACAAACTACCATACAAATTTAAAAACCTGAGTTCATACGCCTTGTAAAGACATAAGCCCTTTACACGATGTTTGAAATTAGAAGATCAAGCCAAACAAAGTACGAAGTGGGTGTCTGATGAACCATAAGACACAATCCCCACAAAGGTAGAATGCTTTTGCGCCTCGTCCAACCACATGAAAGAACATCATGTTTTAGCCTTAACAGGTATTATATTCCTACTATTTCTATTCCTACTCATAAATATCAAAACCCTATCTTATCAAAAAATATTGATATTTATATTCCAGATAGAGAAAAAATAAAATGATGCCTATGCTGCTGCTTCAACTCAAACCTCATAAAATTTGAATATTGGTAAGATTCTAAGATTAGTTTGCTACAGATTAATTTTAGATTCTCTGTAATATAGGTATTCATATATTTAAAAATTTCTTAGCCATAGATATGCACAGGTACTAAAGATATTATTCTTCTGTAACCACCCTCCCATCTATTTTTAATCACAGAATGATCTTTTTTACATATGTTTCTTTTATTATCAATTTTCCAATTAAAAAATGCTTCTTTATCATCAGTGAATCAATCAATCAACTATTCCTCAATCCCAAATTAATTAGAGCCGGCTATATAAATTTTCTGCATCAATTATTCATCATAGTTGCACCATTTTTACGACCATAATCTTCTGCAGCCCTCCTCCTTTATTAGGGTTAGAGGCTTCCTATGCTTGTGAATCTCACATAAATAGACCTGTTTCTTTTATCATCGAAACAGAAATATTTCTGAGGCGACAACTCAAGATGCAGAATCCAGCTTTTATTCATGCTCCAATCCACACATAGAACATTATAGATATTGTTCTTACATAGTGCAGTACTAATAGTTTCAGAAATCATTAAATGTTAAAAACATTTTATAATTTGCTAAATATCCTGATCAGCTAGTTTGAGAGAAAGTATAATACCAAGATCTGATTGACAAAACCAGCCACAAGATTTACATGAGGATAGTATGAACTTGTATTTGTCAGAACAAGACAAAAGCAGATGTTGAGCTTAAAAAGTGCAAGTATTAAGTAGAAAAAGAGCCTTACATTTATGCTGTAGAACAGGGACAAAACCAAATGCTGTGCTTCAATAAGATCTCCAGATCCAGTTAAGTTCAGTGAACCTTGTCCATGAACTCCCAAATTCGCATTCGATTGTATCACAGAGGATCCCTAAAAACCAATATGTTTTGATGGGTAATGAACGACGAAAATATAACCAAAACCATTGCAGCAAGCTAAAAGAATGAGTTACCTTTAGCACCACTAAATTGCTCACTTCAAGTAAAGATGTTGCAACAATTGCATCGCCATCACCATCTATAAGCATCTTTGAGTTCAACATTAAGTGGATTTTGACAGACATTCGCAAAGACCCATAGATCTAGAAATTCGTCAGAATTTATTAAATATAACACCCAACAAATGAGGAATTCTAGGAAGTATATTGAAAAGAAAAAGAGCAATTAAAAAGAAAATTTTGGGAGTGTGCCTCCTTTTTTGCTGGAATAGAAAGAGGAGGGTCGAATACTAGAGAACATACTTGCCTTAACTACTGAGTCACTCATCAAGAGCTCTTCCGCCAATAATTCAAACTCCGATAAGGCATAATGTACAAGCCCAAAGGACAAAATGGCACCATGCGATAAACTAAGTTGTCCTCGAACCTAAACGACAAATAGCAAATTAATTTCCGAATATCAACTTAGAGCACCACCAACTACGACTAACACTTAAATCTATATGTATGAAGGTGGAGGGAAGCCAAACCAAGATAGCAGACACAATTTTCACTTTATGAACTTAGGTTTCTGATCCTAGACTGTGATACGTGCCTAACGAACCAGAAAGGTATAAAATGGAAAAAGCAGCAACAAGGACAAAAGGGAGTACTATAGAAACATGCAAGGAGGAGGGAGAAGTGGCAACACTAGTGTGATTTTTATTCTACTTCTGGATATTCATATCAATTCTACACAAATTGGGAGGGGTTTTAAAAAACTGCTGCTGAAAAAATGAACCCACTTTTGGGTTTTCTTTATTGAAAATAAAGGGCAGCCCGGTGCACGAAGCATCCCGCGTTTATGCAGGGTCCGGAGAAGGGCCGCACCCCAAGGGGTGTGATGTAGGCAGCCTACCCTGATGCAAGCATCAATGGCTGATTCCATGGCTCAAACCCGTAACCTATAGATCATACGGAGACAACTTTACCGTTGCTCCAAGGCTCCCCTTCTATCAGTGGGTTTTTTTTATTTGGTTTTATCTATTTAAAAGTTCCATTTAGAGCCAACATTTTCTTCAATTGATTTTTACACATACATTGCTTCCTTAGGGATTTGCTACTAAAACGACATCCCAACATGCCCAAGTTACTCGAGCAAAGTTTTCAATGAAGAAAACATCAATGGACAGTCAATCAACTGCCTCAACATCTGGCAAATCCCAAATTCGTTCTGACATAGAGGAAAGACATCCGATTATATTGTAGTTAGAAGCACTGATTCACAAGACAAAAGGATATGATTGACCTGCACACGACTCCAAAGTAGAGGAACAGTAGCCCGTGCATGATCTTGAATATAAACGTTTGTCCAGAGAGGGTGATTAGGAAACTCAAAGAGAAGTGTATCAGTATCTGTTGACAAGTTGTGATTGTTAACAACGAGTCTTCGAGGAACAGCATCATAGAATGTCCCCGCAGCACCTGCATTTGTGGGACAGCCAAAACTTCTTCCCCCTGTCAAACAATAAAAAAGAAAGGCACTGACACTCTACCCACAATACCACATAATCAATTACAGATAGGGAAACAAAGATTCCATGGTCCAAAAATTCCAAATGTGACATACAATATAAATTATCATTTTAAGTCGAGCAGGGTCCTGATGAAGTTGTCAACTTTATCAATGGTGCAATGCATGTCTCTACTATTCTTCACCAAATACAGAACTTTGGTGAATTTCGAGTATTCAAGTGACTAGTCGTGTACAAATGGAGAAGGTCCTGATTGATGTACAACAAACAGAGAGAATTGTTGTTTTCTCATTAAGTGTTGGGAGACATGGAAAGGAAAAGAAGATATTTCAAGATCTTCCCTATGAGCAGAGCAAGATTGACAGAATTACATTTGCAAGATATACCTCTTGGGAAGGCAATTGTTCTGAAATGCTCACATTTTCTATTTTTACTTGGTCACAAGGTAATGATAGTCCACGTTTTACCCCTTGAAAGACCAACTATTGCGCGTAATATAATTCAGAGTAAAAAAACATCTTAGAATAATTTCATGTAAAAAAGAAAAAAAAACGACCACGTAGTAAGTGAAGTGGATTGGCATGAATGTTGACTATTATAGAAAAAACAGTAACTGTTAATGAAGTAACAAACTTGTGATATGAAACATGCCATAAGGTCATTTCATCAGCTAATTCTTTAAGAAGAGGAAGTAGAAGATACTTGTCAGCACAATAGAACACTTAAGTCATACAAAATAAAAACTCTAATCTACATCGTGGGGGAAAAAGAGAAACAAGAATAAGAGAAGAACAGAAACAGGCCCTCACGTAGTCCCGAAATTGGCAGGGAAGGAAGTACATAGATGGAAGATCCTAAAATGCTTATTAATGGAACTTCCCTGATCTGGTCGTGCCAACGTTGGAAAAATAATAACAAATGATTAAAGATTAATGATTCAAGTGTAAACACACTTAACCTAGTAAATAACACATCCGGAAGAGCTATTCTGTGGACTCTTCAAAACAATTTGCAGATAACTTTCTAACTGCATCAACTGTTAAACACTGGACTGGCCTACAGCGACTGGAAATCTCTATAGCTTAGTATGGCAGAAGAGCAGATAGAGTGTGGCGCTGAGATTGCGTTTCTATTATTGGAAACCCTCACCATCCAACATGGGTAGGATATTTGCTTCTACATTACATTTAGCAAAGACTTAAAACGAGATGAAAATCCTTACCATCAAAAATGGGTGGGCAATTTGCTTCTACATTCCATTTAGCAAAGACTTAAAATCTCGATTTATGTAGTCTTTCCTTCACATTCATAATTGGTCCAATAGGAGATATGCATGAGTTCTGCATCTCTCTGCATAATTGATTTGACAAACAAGTTGAAGCTAGCAAAATATTACTAGTTCTCTAGAACCCTATACTCAGTTGACAGATTCACAATATTATAATGCTCTAAAACCCCTATTCTCAAATCGAAGATGGTGCTCAAACACAGAAAAATCCTCATAAACTCTTAGGAAGCAAAAGAGAAGTAATAATTTTCTTTGTTATTGGTCATACCATGAACCAAGAACACGGAGTCATCATGCCTGCTAAAGATTTCAACAGAAACTCTTCCACCACCTCCTCCAGCAAATCCATTGCCGCCAGAAGCACTTATTTTGCCGCCTCCTGTCCTGCTCAGAAAGAAACATCAGCTTTGAATAAATGATTCTACCTTATAAAGATATGTCATCACTCATCAGATATTGCATGACCTAACCAGTACCGAAATGTAGCATATAGGAAGACCTCATCATAAAAGAATGACAATCTGCACTAGAATTTTAATCAGGAATTCACTGTAAAGATTGGCTAAAAGTAGAAAAGCTTACAATGGACACTATAGTGTGATTTCTAAGAGTATAATAAAAAAGAAGTACCCATGTAATCACTTGATGATGAGTTTTCTTTTGTTAAATTCTTGCGAACCGCCTCATCTAAAGCTTAAATTGTTAGAGATTGGTTATTTATTCGAGTCTTACTAAATCTTTTCTTTGGCCAAACATGCGAAAATATTTTGTTGATGGGTGGCAGTGGCATAATAGTCAAACTCAGGATTTTGCAACTTTATGTTATGTCAAATTATTCCAATACCTTAAGAGAATCGGTGAAGTAGCTTAAAATCTTTATAAACCCTTGTGTATGTCACAATATCCCGAAGTCAAGTTTGTTCAAAAGGTGGCCTTCCACATCTTCTGAGAAGAACTCTGATTTAAGCTCCAATTTAGGTGAAGGGAAGTATGACCCCCTTAAGTTGAAACTCAACGAGAGACGTTTCGATTTATAATCCTACTAATGTAATTGAACCTTCAGTTTACAACTCCCTCTCTCGCAACTCAACCTCCAACCTAGCAGTTGGTGATGAAAGTCTCTATTACTTGAGTCTACAGCTAGAATCATTTGTCAAAGGAAGGACACAGGGACAACATTTATGTTGGGGAAAACAGCTATACCTTCTTCAGACAAACTTAGTGGTCTATAAGGTGCATGCAAGTAAAGACAATATTTACACTATCAGGCTATTTAAAAAACTAAATACATTTTTATAACGTCAGTGTATGTAAGTCAAAAAACAAAAGAAGAGAAGTTAGTATTACGTTACATTTTCTTGGACTTGATGTAAATACTGCCACCAGAACCACCACCTCCTTTGATTCCACCATCCCCACCATCAGCCAAAAGAGTTCCCCATGCATCCAAAACATCCATCACCTCCAACCATATTTTCCCACCCCCTTTCCCTCCATAATCATCGTCCTTATTAGTACTCTGCCCTTTACTTCCATAGCTAAAAGGTTGTTCCAATGACTTCCAAGAATACGTATCTCCTCCCCATACATCTTCTGGAAGCTTCTTATTATCCATTACACAACTCGCCCCTCTACCCCCATGACCACCACCACCACCCTGATAATCCTTAGGTGTCCCACTTGATTGCTCTGGCGGGTCACCAGCTAACCCGGTAACGTTTATAACCGACCGGCTAATTAAACTCGCATTTCCTGCCACTATATAAACCGACCCGCCAATAATTCTTGCGTTACCGTTAAGCTTCAAATGACCTGTTATGTTAATCGTAACGGAGCAACCGGGAACCGGGCAACTGAGGACGACGCCTTGAAGAATGAATAAGTTCCCGGTTCCTTCAATGTACACGTCACGCGTGAAATTCACGTTGTAATTCAGCTCGCACGTTGTGTTTAGTGATCCGATACCGCGTAGTTCGTCGCACGTGAGAGAGGGCGGGTGGGGTGGTGGAGAGGGGGGCGGTGGCGATGGAGGTGCGTAGTCGCCGTTCAATGGATCGGAATCGAAATTGTTGTTGTAATCGAGAATTGAGAAATCAGAAAGTGATGCTGAAACGAAGCAAAGGGTATGAAAATTAACGTAAACGAAAACGTGGAAGATGAAAAGGTGAATTAATGGAACGGCCATGAGAAAAACTCATCAGATATAAGAGAAATAGAGCAAGAATTGGGAAAAGAAATTTGAAACAGTAATTGAATATTGCAGTGAAATATGGAAGCAGAATTTGATTGAAAGTATTGAAATGGGAATGCAGGGGAACAAGAAGAAGAAGAGAAGAGGTGGAGGGGGAGAGAAAAGGGAAGGCGAGGAGTTCGGGGGAGAGAGAAAAACTGAAAAAGACAGGCTGACACCTGCTGCGTTTTCCATTTTGTTTCTCTTTCAAAGAAATTTCCTATTTCCATGAAAGAGCTTTTGTCAACACCTCATTGGCCAACTTCACCTTACTCAAAAACAAAACATGCTTACTTTCAAGACAAATTATGTATTTTATATTGTTGATTTATCAATATCCCTATGTATTAGAGCTTACATGGTTTAGTTAGTTTGTTCGGTTTCGATTATTGCCAATTTATTTTAGTTTATGTCACGTCCTCACTGTTTTTCAGTTTTTTCAAGAATACAAGTGAGCATGTCGGAGAAATTTTACCACGTGAATCAATAACCAATATTATTCGCCTGCGTTTAGTTTATTTCTTGATAAGTGTATCCATTATTCTACTTAATTATTTTAAAGCATAAGTTAAAAAAGGCAATATTTAAGTTTACTCATTTTCCTAATTAGAGGCTTAACTGGTGGACAATTAAAATAAAATAAAATAGAAAAAGATCTTTCATTATATTATTATATTATTAGTATAATTTTAAATTATTAAAAAAGAAAAAGAAGAAGCAAACCAAGGTGAAAGAATGCATTATGATCTATGCAGTCTTCAACGCAACAAATAAGTTTAGAAAAGCAATTACACTAATATATCTCTAATTGCATTTTCTAATAATCCAATCACTTAGTACGAGGAAAGAATAACTATGTCAAACTGAAAAAAAGAAAATGAGTTTTAAAAAGAAAAGGATGAAGAAGCTAACGTCGACAGTCACACACAGCCTATATATAATGAACAATTTGTATCTGAAATGCTTCGCAGAAATTTTGATAAGAAACCCATTACAAGCAATCCAACCAGTCAAGTTGTTACTCTAAGGTTGTCAAGTTCGAGTTTCTGAATGAAGCGACTATTAAAGGTACTCTTGTTATGCTTGTGAAAGTTTGTTTTCTGCCTTAAGGAGAAGAGGTTATTCTACAAGGGGTGTCTAGCATATTTGGCTAGAGTTATTAATAAAGAAGTTGAGCCACAGACCCTTGAATAAGTGCCAGTTGTGAATGAGTTTCTGAAGGTCTTTGTGGATAACCTTTCGAGTGTTCCACCAGATAAAGTAATTGATTTTGGGATAAAAGTGTTATTGGGTACTCAACCTATATTTATCCCTCCATATTGAATGACTCCAGCAAAATTAAAGGAATTAAATGAGCACAAGATCTACTCGATAAAGGATCCATTGGCCGGTGTATTGCTATGAGGTGCATCAGTCTTGTTTGTGAAAATAGAAAGACGACTCCTTGAGATAATGGCAACTCAAGAAGGTTAGAATCAAGAATAAATATTTGTTGTTACGAATAGATGACTTATTTGATCAATTTCAAGGGACCAAATATTTTTCAAAAATCGATTTAAGATTTTGATACAATCAAATAAAGATAAGAGAGTATGAAATTTTGAAAAACGACCTTAAGGATTGGCTTTCGATATTATGAGTTTATAGTATAGTACCCCATAAATTTTTGAAATGTGCTATGCCATATTGGAAGGTTATAAGTGCTAGAACATCATTTTACACGCTATCAAAGACTATGGATATAACCATTATTGTTTTCATATGATAATATATTTAGAACGTAGATTGAAAGGTCAGAAAGATGTTTAGAAGTGGATAGAAGAAGTTTGGAATAGTTTAGAAAGAGTTAGAGGGAAAAGATGTCCAAAGCGATATCTAGCCTAACTTAAAAAAACACAACACACAATATACGAGGAATATGGCCATAATTTCTTAATACAATTTGTAGTCCTTGAAGTTAAGTTTCAAAGGTCACAAACAATTCATCATTTGGACTTTCTACAAAATGTTATGATCATGTTTTGCGTGGAGGTACATGTTAAAAAGTACCAAGAATTATAAAATAGAGGATTTGCGGAATGACCTGCTAAGAATGTTGTAAAAACTCGGCCGGTCATTTTGTATATTTGGGCACCATTTATCTATTTTATGACTTTTGTATTCTTATTTATTATTTTATGACTTGCGGGGATGGTTAGTTTGATTTCGGGAGGGTTTTGGAAAGAATTGGAATACATAGTTCCATTGTTGGAAGCTTAAATTATAATAGTTGTCCGAGGTTTGACTTTGGTGTAAACAACCCCATAATGGTTTTTGATGGGTCCAACATATACGTATGGTGATTTTGGAATTATGCGTATGTCCAAAAATTGATTTGGAGGTCCCTAGGTTGATTTGGTTCTATTTGGCGAAAGTTGAAAATTGAAGGTTTGAAAAGTTCATAGGTTTGACCGGGAGTTGGTATTGGTGTTATCAGGATCAGATTGTTATTTCGGAAGTTGGAATAAGTTCGTTATATCATTTGGAACTTGTGTGCAAAATTTGAGGTTATTCCAAGTCGGTTAGACGTGGTTCGACATGAGTTTTGAAAGTTGAAAGTGGATTAGTTCATTGAGCTTGAATTGAGGTGCGATTTATGGTTTTGATGTTATTTTATATAATTTAAGACCTCGAGTAGGTCGTGCTATATTTTGGGACTAGTAGTTGTGATTGGACGGGGTCCCAAGGGCCTCTGGTGTGTTTTAGATTGTTTTGTGTTATGTAGGCATTTCTGTTTTGGTGTTTTCGCACATACGAGGTTGGGTCCGCAAGTGTGAGTCCGTAGATGTGGACAGTGGGATCGCAAGTGCGTAGGAAGGTTGGGACATGAGGAGTCCGCAGGAGCGGACATGATGGCGTAGAATTTAAGTTTGGCTCAACAAGAAATTCCGCAGGTGCAGGGTCATGTGCGCAGAAGCGCTGGTACAGGTGCGAGGAATAATCCGCTGAAACGGAAGGTGGTCAGCAGAAGCGGATGGTCGACATTTGAGTGGAGCTCGCAAAAGCGAGCCCTTGGTCGTAGAAACGAGCTCGCAGGTGCGAGCCGGAGGCCGCAGAAGCGAGAATCGCTGGATAGTATGTTAAAAATTGAGGGTTTGGTTTATTTTATCATATTTTGATATTGGGAACTCGGATTGGAGCGATTTTTGAAGCATTTTTACCCACTTGGATTGAGTAAGTATTATTGAATTGGATTTGATTATTATCATGATTCCATCCTAGAATTTAGCATTTGTATGGTGAATCTAAGTGAGAAAAATTGGGAATTTTGGCAAAAATTTTCTTAGATAAAAAATAGGAATTTGAACTCCAATTCGGAGTCGAATTTGGATGAAACTTGTATATTTAGACTCGTATTTGAATGGATAATCGAGATTTGTGACTTTTTTTGGGTTTCAGGAAGCGGATCCGGGTTGACTTTTTGGTTGATTTTTTGATATTTGATAGAGATCAAAACTTTATTATAATATATTTCTATAGTCATGTTTGATATTATTGAGTTATTGTTTTCTAGATTTGACCCATTCTTAGGCTGATTCGAGAGGCAAGTGCTTTTTAGAGTATTGATTTAGCTTGTTTGAGGTAAGTATCTTGCCTAACCTTGTGTGGAGGAATACCCTTTAGGATTTGACCTTAAATTATTTATTCGTGTTATGCGAAAAGCAACGTGTATATGAGGTGATGAGCGTGTACATGGGTGTTATGTGTGGTTTATGATCGGATTAGACCTTAGGCTATTAATATGCGTTAATTTGAGGATGTATTTTATATGAAACATGTTTAATCACTTTATGGCTATGTGAACATGATCACTACAATTGTTTTAGCCATATTAGTGCTTTATATGCTTAACAGCCATCTGCAATTTACTATTTCTCATGTCTTTGTGCACATTGTTAATAAATTATGAGCTTATATCTTTGAAGAAATTTTGGCATTATTATTTTGTGATAATTATGGCATATGTGGACATGTTGAGCGGATTGATTAGGTGTTGATACGATATTTTTTCCATGCAATTGTGATTATTATTGGGTGCGTGCGGCGAAATAAGGGTGACATTTTCTCGGGTTGCCCACGTGGTTTTAATAAAAATGGTGATATGCGCACGTGGCGAAATAAGGAGGGCATTTATATTTATTTGTACATGCGGAGAAATAAGGGTGGCATTGTTAATGATGTTATATGATGATTTAGGGGTGTTTACTTGATGTTGTTTATATGTTGAAACGGGGTTGATATTTTGTTCATATGCATGTTTCTTAAAACTCCGTCTTGTATTTTTTATGAGTTGTTAATTGAATTTGACATGCCTTCATATGCATTTACCTCAATTTGATGATTTGTTGTCAAAGATGGATTCTTCTTCTTGAGTGTTATCACATGTTCTAACGAGATTGTTGATATTATTTTCTATTACATATTATGTTGCCAGATATTGATACATTGCACATGTTATTTGACTAGTGAGTATCATATGACTTGGACCTCATCACTATATCACCGAGATTAGTCTTGATACTTACTGGGTACCGAATATGGTGTACTCATACTATATTTTTACATATTTTGTGCAGATCCGGGTGTTGGAGGCAGCATGTCTTGATAGTGAGAGCTTGCATTGGTCATGAGAATTCAAGGTAAAGTTGTATGCTGTCGCAGTCCCATGGAGTCCCATCCTTTATATTGTAACGATCCAATAGGTTATTTTGAGTACTAGCTTTCCTTTTTGTGTTTCAACACCTTTCATAGCTCTATTTGATAATTTATAACTTGCGTGCATCGTCCGTGTTGATTTTCGAAAAGCTTAAATGTGAATTTTTGAAAAAAATATAATTTTTGATTTTAAATGTGGCTAGAGTTGATCACGGTTAACGTTTTTGGTAAATAATCTCGGATCGATATTTTTGACGATTCCAGTAGGTTCATATAATAATTTTGGAATTATAAGCATGTTTGGTTGGGGTCCCGGGTGACCCATGGCCGCTTCGGCACTTTATGTGGAAAGTTGGAAAATTAAGTTTTGAACTTTAAAAACTTTGAGTTTTAATGATCGATTATTGATTTTAGATATTATTTTGATGATTTGAGCTTGCAAGCGAGTTTGTATGATGTTATTACACTTATGTGGATGTTCTGACTGGAGTTCGGGGGTTAGGGTGAGTTTTAGATTGATTTCAGATTATTTTTGTAAGGCCCCGTAAAATTTCGCAAAGGAAAAATAATGTTTCGTGGTGCCGAACTTGGCTTACGTGTTTGAGGATTGTATAAATTCTTCACGTCGAGCTTGCGAGCCGCGGCTCGGACTTTTTAGATTAAATAATGCATTGGAAAGTAAATTAAAAAAAATTGGACAGAAGAAATACACTTCTGCGGCCCACTATGCGGCCGCAGAATCACTCTGCGGACCGCATAATAGTCGCAGAGTGAGACAGTCTTTTGGGCCATTTTTTATGTCATTTTCGCGGCCTATTATGCGACCGCAAAAGCATTTCGCTAGCCGCACTCTGATCGTATATCCAGCTTTGAGATGTTTCGGAGGAAGGTTCTGCGGCGCATTATGCGACCGCAAAACAGGTCTGCGGGCCGCATAATGATCGCAAACCGAGTCAGATTTGCCCAGTTCTGTAGGGCAATTATGCGGTCTATTCTGCGAACCGCATAAGCATTATGCGGTCGCATAGGCGACCGCATACCCTGTTCCGGAGCTTCATTTTTGGACTTTTATAACCCGACCCTACTTCATTAAATAGACGATTTATACCACTTCTGAGCTAAAATCTGATATTTTGAGGGTGAGGGAGTGCCCTAGAGTGGGAGAGTGATCTTCAACAATTTGTTCTTCAATTCTTGCTCAAATCTTTGAAGATTAACAAGGGAAACTCACTAGGTCTTCATCCTAGAGGTAAGATTCTACACCGTAACCCTTAATTTCAAAATTTATCTAAGAATGGGTAATTAGCAAGACAATTCTTGGGTATGGGAGTTGTTATCTTGCATGCATGTGTTATCAAAGAATGTAGGAAGGTTGTGAGCTAAAAATGGTAGAGAATGGGTTGGGGAATGATGGAATCTTTTACAAAAGGGCCTTAAAACATTAATGTACACCTAGTATTTGATAATGTGCTCAAATGTGCTAGAATCATGACCATCTTCCTAATTTTAGTCCAACTTGTTATATTTCTAAAATAGATCGAAGTTGCTAAGAATTCCAGAACGTTTTAGAGTTTAAAGGAAGCTCAATTGAAATAAGTTGGCTAAACCCCCTTCTTCTTAGAATCGTATCTACGGTGTTCATATAATTGGTGTAAGTCACAAATTGATCATAATAGAATTGGCTATTCTGAAAGTTCTTGTGTTGAGGATATATGCTCAATATGTATTGTAAATGCTTCATCATATCACCTTATCATTGAGAATGTGTTCAAAACATGGAATATTTGTTAAAAATGTTAAGACTTCAAGTCAAGATCGAAATAAAGGTTGTTATGCCAAATTGTATGAAAAGCCTCTATGTGCCTAAGATTCCCAAATTGCTCATATGTGAATTTAATATCTTGAATGGGAAGCCTTATTATTGTTGATAATGATAATGATATTTGAATGTGGAAAGGGGAACTGGAATTATGAAATATGGCCAAGTGCCAAGAATGACTTTATAATTGTGGCCACTAGTGCCAATGAATCGAAAGGATATGAAAGAAGTATGATGTGAAAGGATCGGGCCGTGATCGGATGCCATGCTGCACACATGGTGGTGACTGAGCTGGAAATTATAATGAAATGGTGGTTATGGTTAATGTCTCAAATGAGACGACCTAGCGATCGGGTCGTGATCGGACTCCATGTAAGAATACGGTGGTAGTGAATTATGGTATATCGACACTAAAGATCACCCAACATAATAACATGAAAATTGACTTGAAAACTTATGTGATCCTTAACTTGATGTTTTAGTATTATTTGAAGCTCTTACTGAATTCTTGACTGTTCCCCCTTATATTATTATTCATTCTATTGAGATGGTATTTAGTTTTACATACTAGTACTATTCAACAGTAATAACGTCCCTTTTACCAGGGGCGCTGCATCTTTAAATGGATGCAGGTGGTTCCATAGTAGGCAATGATAGTGGTACATCCTCTTCCCAGCAGACTTGGTGAGCCCCACTTCATCTCGAGGTCACGTATTGTATCTTTTGTTCATATTATTATCACGCCTCGAGGTATAGCCGGGGCCTTATTGCCGGCACTATCATAACATTCTTTTGTATCTTTTAGAGGCTCCGTAGACACTATGTGGGTTGTACATGGGTTCTAGAAAATTCAAACAAGTTATGTTGTGGTTGATCACTTGTTCCACTCAAACTATAAGAATATGTGTTTTTTTAGGCTTAAAAGTGAAGTAACTAATAAAATGATTTAGTATTGTGTACATTATCTCCCTACTGTCTAATTAACGAAATTATATCTTCACTTGATCATGGGTGCATTGGGTAGAAAGCGTTTAACAGGCTTGCTTGACCGGGTTCACTCGGTTGGGCGCCGGTTGCTTTCCAAGTTTGGGGCGTGACAAGTTTTTAGCCTTGTAGAATTAGCTGGTTTTCTGTTGTATCTTAGTGATTTGCGATCACGAAGCCTCTCTCGCGATCGCGAAGGGGAAAATTGGGATAGGGGAAGGTTACTCTACACAAACACGAGAAGCAGCTCGTGAACGCGAAGGCTTGGAGGGACTGGCCTTCTCGAACGCGAGAACCTTCACGGGATGCATATGCTTGGGTTCTTTGGGGAAGGCAGATGAAATCTTCATCACAAACGCGACCTCTTGATCGCGAATGCGAAGTCTTGGGGGTGAGATGCCTTCGTGAATGAGGTGCTGACCTCTCAAATGCGAAGTCCAGCTAGTCTATGCTCTTCGCGAACGTGAAGTGCACCTGATGTCCAGGTATATAAAGAGCTGAAAATCGGGATTTGACCATTTTTCACTATTTTTGAGACCTAGATCACAGATTGAAGATATGTTTGAAGATATTTTCATCCCAATTTCATCGGTTAGTGATTTTTATCTAGCTTTGATTTATTTCCATGAACACCCATAGATTTTATCCTTAAATCTAGTAGTTTAAAAGTGGAAATCGGGGTTTTGGGGGAAAAACTTATGAGAGCTAATTTTGTAGATTTAGACCTCGATTTGAGGTACAATCTTGATACAAATTACTTAGTCAGACTCGGGGGAGAATGGGTAAACAAGAATTGGTCTTAGTTTCGGATTTCTACCATGTTGGCCCGAGTTGAGTTTTTGTTGACTTTTCCGAATATGATAAAGATTGCACCTTTTTGATACTAGGTAGTTTCTAAAGCTTGTTTGAATAATAATTGACTAGATTCAGGTAGTTTGGAGTCTTGTTCCAAAGGGAAATCAATGTTGGATTGTTGATTTTATTCCGAAAAGAGGTAAGTATCGTGGTTAACCTTGATTTGAGGGAATTAGGACTTGAATAGTCTATTTGCTATGTGAATTATGTGCGGGGACGACGTATATGCAAGATGACAGGTGTATATGCATTATTATGGGTTCAAGCATGTGGGGTGTACTACTTTATTGTATGTTTTTAATTATACCATGCCTTCATTATTCCATATTATTACTTGTTATGTGCTTTTACTTGCTACATGTCTTTACTTGTTAAATATTTGCCTTAACTTGTTACATGTATTTATTTGTTACATGCTTCCACTTATTCATACCTTTATTTATTGTCCGACTTTACTTGTTATATGCTTTCATTGTATTAGATAGATGATTCTTCTATTTCATGCCTTTACTTGCATTTCCCGTTTCACTCTACTTTGTTACATCAGATTGCCTCAGAGAATTATGTGTTTTAGTTCATTTTTTTGTTATGTTGTGAGATTCATCGTATTTGGTTGTTACTGATATATTGGATTGGGTAGCACGCCGCAACAATATTATTATATATGTGGATCGGGTTGCACGCTGCAACATATGCTGTAACAGTATTATTATATATGTGGATCAGATTGCACGATACAACAGTGTGTGTGTATGTATATATACATATATTGCGTGTAACTATCAATCCTAACCTTGACGAAGTAGTGGTGAGGATATGACAAAACACACACTATAAACTAGTATAAGTAATAAGCAGAAAGGCAATAACAAAATAGAGAAATGAACAACAACATGATAACTGGAATAAGAGATAAATAATAGAGGGCCCCAGAATATCATCTCTTCCCAGTCTTACAACACAACACGATAGCGGAAACTAATAATCAAGAATAACCACAATACATCCTCTATATTGCGGCGCGCAACTCGATCCACATATCAATACCAATACTATTGCGACGTGCAACCCTATCCATATATTTAACAATAATACTGTTGTAGCGTGCAACCCGATCCACATATATATAGTAATTATGTTGCGGTGTGCAACCCAATCTACATATATATAATATAATATTGTTGCGGCGTGTAACCCGATCTACGTATATATAATAATACTGAAGCGGCATGCAATCCAATACACACACAAATAAATACACACACACACACACACACACACACACACACACACACACACACATATATATATATATA
>AWOL01S0038284.1:35530-51173 GCA_000715115.1 Nicotiana otophora
ACATATATATATATATATATATATATATATATATATATATATTATGTGTGAGGCCTTAAAGCAAGCTCATGAGTTGCTTAAGTGCCGTCTTGCCTTACACAAGAGATTATGGACTAGAACCAACTTAAATGATCATGATATTAAATGTAGGAGGTGTATTGGAAGTGGTTTAGAGTCTAAGGAGAGCCCTAGAACTAAGCCAAGTTGGGAACTATACAATGGGCTAAAGTTTCAAATAAATTCGCTCAAGATCCGAATTCCAACGGATACAACTCCCAAAATATAAGGTTTTACATGGTGATATGCCTATCAAATGAAAGATCTTTGAGTATAGTTTCCAATGCCTCAAACAGTTTGTCATTTGGATATTTCTACAGAAAGTTATGGCAATGTTATCGAACACTGTCCCATCTGCGCACCCAGCTGCGTGCTGAGATTGTCAGATGTGCGGCAGCGCACCGAAGAAGAGTTTTCTGCCTTGTATACACGCCCACCTGCACACTCACTTTCCTAGGTGCATGGAAGCGCACATGGAAACCCTATAAATACCCCCAAGCTTGGGAAGAAAGTGTGGCTAACTCATTTCTTTGAACTAGGGCTTGCTCTAACAAAGGAAATCCGTCTTATACATCCCTCCCATGAACCAAGGTAATGTTTTTGGAATATTTTGAGTCCGTTACTACTCCTAAATGCTTATATTAACTAGGATTAACCTTTGTAATGCATAAATTTCCATTTAAATTCCCAAATTGGTCAAAAATACTACAAGTTGGAATTTTTAAGAGTTTCTCTACAAGATGTATGTCTACAATCTCTAACTAATTTATGATGATTATTTATGTATGAAATATTTGTTAGGACTTATGGGATGGTGATTGGAATCCATAAGTACCTAACCTAAGTTGTGTTGGTGTTGTAGAGATTGTAAAATAGTTTAGTTGATGAGATTGATTGGCTGGGAGTGAATTGTTGGGTATGCATAAGCTAATGGAGGTTATGGATGGCCTAAGGATGATTGTAAGGTAGATCATTGGTGTGGAAGGTGGTTGTTAGGTGAAGAAATTGTATTGAAGGAGGTTGCAGATAAATATGCACATTAGATGTTTGATATAAAGGCTAAATGACCTAAAATGTAGAAATTCTTACTAATATTATTACAATTGTGTTGCATTGTTGTAGATTAAAGTTGTTTAGTGTGGTGGACTATCGTAGTATTATTAATGGGAGAATTTGAGGTATGTTGGCTAAACTCCTTCCATAGAATCGGATTCCACGAATTTCTTATAAACTCCAAGCATGGTTTGTTCAAATTCCTATTTCTATTGTTCTGAATTTCTTCTAATGGATGATTTGCCCAAATGCTTGTGTACTCAAGTCATGTTCCAATTACCACTATTATATTACTCTCCTTTGAGAAAGTGTTTCAAGTATGATTGATGTTTCAAAGGCTTATGATCTTGATTCATGTTACATTTGCCACCATTATGCCCTTTTCTTTGAATTTTATCTCAAATGTCTAAGTTCCCATGTACTCATGTGTTTATAGCCATAACATTTCAAATGCTCATGAAGCTTTAGACATGTCTTAACTGCCAATGCCATTCTCTTTCCCTTGAAAATATTTTAGCGCTTTCTTTTGAATTGTCATATGCACACAAATATGAAGTTATGGCCTTCCAATGATTTGAATACGTTTCTATGATTGCCGATGACCTAATGCATATGTTATGAAATGAAAGAAACTATTTGATATATGGCCATTGTGCCAAGAACAAAGATTATCATATATGGCCTCAAGTGCCAATGAAATGAAAGATTTTATGAAAGGCTATGAGATGAATATATTTCCTCTATATAGAAATATTTTTGAGAGTATTGTTAGGTAACCAAGGAGGGATGGGTTGTAAAAGGCCTATGCCCGAAACTACACGTTCCAGTATAGGAGATGATTGAGAGATAAATTCCGTTGCACTATGATAAGATTATTCCCCTTGATTGGGATTAATTTATTTCTAGTATCAATCCATGTACCCATGTCGATCCACACGACATTATGGGAGACGGCTCAGCCGATCGAGTAGAGATCGAACACCATGCCAAGTACATAGTGGTTCCTCCTTCCTATTTCGATGTCGATCCACATTCATCATGGTGGGATGGCTTAGCCAATCGATCCGAGATCGAACTCCATGCCATGAACATGGTGGTGTGTCCTTCCTGTTAATGTATTTGATTCATATTACAATGTCGAACCACACATTGTGGTGAGACGGCTCAGCCGAGAGAGCCGAGATCGGACTCCATGCCACGTGCATGGTAGTAATCGGTAGCTAATAATATCCCAATAAAAAATGTTAATGCTTATCGGAAAATTTATTATGTTTTAACTTGACATTTAAATATTATTGATCTTTTCATTGCTTCCATGTTTCTCTCTTCTCGTGTTGGCATTCTATTCCATGCAAGGGTATTTAGCTTTACATACTAGTACTATTCCATATGTACTAACATCCCTTTTGTTGGGGACGTTACATCTTTAATGGATGCAGGTGGTTCCGTAATAGGTGGCACAAGTTCTTGCTAGGTGTACCCTCTTCTCAGCTGATTCGGTGAGACATACTCTATATCGAGGCCTTATGTTTGTATTAACATTCGTATATCATTTTGAGGTGTAGCTGGGGCCTTGTCACCGGTATTTCCATACTTTTCTCATGTTGATTTAGAGGCTCCATAGACATACTGTGGGTCGACTTTTGAATGGGGGAAAACTATAAGCATTGTTCTTGTCAGTTGATCTCACTTACAAACTATGAACATGTATTATTTTGCCTTCTATAAATGAAATTTCCTAATTAATAAAGTTGGCATTGTACATTTTTCCTCTCTATTGACTATCTCTTCGTATTTATTCTTGAATTAATCACGGGAAAGGTTTGCTGGTAGGCGGATGTAAGGCCCCGTAAAAGTTGCTAAGGATTTGTGGTTTTATTGTGCCAAAGGTAAGCTAATGTGTTTGGAAGGTTTCAGTACGAATTTTTGGATATGCAATGCATTGTGGAGTTGGTAGAATAGTTTTGCAGAAAATAGTATTTTTGCGGTCCATTGTTTACCGCGGATTGGTTCCGCTGACCGCAGAACCATCGCGGATTAGATCATAAGTAGCTAAATAGTGAGGGTCATTTTGCGGTCCAATGTGCGACCGCAGATTCATTTCGCGGACCATGTATACATTGCATAACCATCATGGAAATTTTTGAAAGGAGATTTCGCGGTCCAATGTGCGACCGCAAAATCGTTCCGTAGATCGTGGATCTGAGCACACCCAACCCAGATCTTCGAGACCATTTTGCGCTTCAGTTCGTGGATCGCAAAACCTTTTTGCGATGCATTCCGCGATCGCGGATTTGATTTAGAGGGTTATTTTTGACAATTTCCCTAACTCGACTCTATTTTTATATAAGGCTTAAGGATGTCGTTTTTGTGGAAGAATTAATTTATTTTAGAGAAAGGGGAAACACTTTAGAGAGAGAGAGAGAAGCTCCTAGTCATTTTCTCTTCAATTCTTGCTCATCTCTTGAAGATTCAAGGAGGCTACTCACAAGGTCCTCCACCAAAGAGTTAAGGCTTTATCCCTAGCTCACATGCAATGTTCTATAATGAATTTATGAGTATCACTTTTGTGATGGGACTTATAGTATAGTGATTGAAAGCCATAAGCCCTTACATTTCGAACTTGGAGTGTATGAGAAGAATGTGGGGTGTGGTTCTTGAATTGGGGGTGAATCGTTGGGCATACATGTGCCGATGAAGGTGGTATGGAGGTTGTTGAACTACTGTGGGTAAGTTGTTGTTTAAAATTCGTTGTGGGGTGAATGATTTCCATCATAGAACCTTGTAGTCGATTTTGCATATTTGATGTTTGATGAAATGCCAAAGAGGGCTAAACCTATGAGCACCTTCCTAATTATTGTTCAATTTGACTATGTTTCTATAGATTGAAGTTGCTAAGCATAGTGGGACGTTGTAGTAATCCTAAGGAAAGATTAATCAAGGTATGTTGGCTAAACCCCCTCCGTAAAATTAGATTCCATGATCTCCGTATAAACTCCTAGTATGGTTTGCCCAAGTTCCTATTTTTGTTGTATCAAATTGCCACGAATGATTGATGTATCAAATGTTTATTTACCTAAGTCATGTTTTAATTGCTCTCATTATACCGTGTTCTCCCATTGGAAATACTTCAAGTATTATTGATTTATCAACCGCTTATGAACTCAATCCATAATTCCATTGAAATCACTATGCTCTCTTTTTGTAAATATTTTCAATGTGTTTTGAGCTTTTATGTACTTGTGAGTTGTAGCTACAATTTTTCCAATATTTTAAATGTCTTTAAATGCTTTATGGTGATCCATGGAAAGTAAAGGAATGAAAGTATGAAATGTGAAATGCGGCCATCATGCCAAGAATGAAGATTATCATATATGGCTAAGAGTGCCAATGAAATGAAAGATTTAATGAATGGCCATGAGATGAATATATTTCTTTTATATAGAAAGTGTTTTGGGAGTATGTTAGGTCACCGAGGATGGCTGGGTTATAAATGCCCAAGTCCGAAACTACACGTGCCAGTGTAGAAATTGATTGAGGGATGGATCCCCGTTATATTATGTTGAGATTATTCCCCTTTATTGGGATAAGTTGATATCTAGCAAAGACCATGTTGACCCACACAACATTATGGTGAGACGGTGCTAAAGATCTCCTACCCTTAAAATATTAATGCTTACTTGAAGGGTTATTTTGTTTTAACTTGGCATTTAAATATTATTGATTTTCTTACTGCTTCCATGTTTCTCTCCTTTCATGTTGGCATTCCATTCCATGAGAGGGTATTTAGCTTTACATACTAGTACTATTTCCTTATGTACTAAGGTCCCTTTTGCTGGGGGCGCTGTATCTTTAATGGATGCATGTTGTTCCTCAGCAGGCGATACTGATTATTGATAACAACATACCCTCTTCTCAGCTGATTTGTTGAGCCCTATTCCATATCGGGGCCTTGTGTCATTTTGATTCTTGTGCATTGTATTTTGAAGTATAGTTGGGGCCTTGTCCCCTTCACTTCCATATTGTACTTGTTCACTTAGAGGCTCCGAATACATACTATGGGTTGTGTTTGGATTGGGGAAAAACAAACTAAAAATGATGTAGTTGTCAGACATATTTCCAATTCTAAATTATGAACTTGAAATCTTTTGGAAATTATCAGTGAACCTCTGTTAAGTAATGAAATATGATGTTGTACATTTTGTCATCTCGTTTTTACCATTTGTTATTTATTCTCGTGTTATTCATGGGCAAGGTTGGTTCATAAGCACTAAGTAGGCTTGCTTGACTGGGGTAACTCGGTTGAGCGTTGGTCCTGCTCCCCAAGGTCAGGGCGTGACAAGCTTGGTATCAGAGCCTCAGGTTTTATAGTGTCCTAGGATGTCTCGGAGCTGTGTCTAGTAGAGTCTTTATTATCGGTGTGAAGTCGACCACATCTATAATTAGGAGGCTACTTGGGCCTTTAGGAATGTCACCCTTCTTTGATATTCTAGATCGTGTGATAGAGCTTGATTTTAATACTGTCCCTTTTTAACTTGTACATTGTTCTAATTTTCAGTACATGACATCTAGGAATAAGGGGAGGAGTGGCCAAAGGGCCAATGCCACCCCAGGAGTGGCAGTTAATGAAGTGTCCGATATTGCAGGTGAGCACCCGAGGGGTGAAAAAATTCCCCCAACCAAGAAACCTCTTGATTCTAATACTCCTACTGAGAATGTATAGATTCCACCTCAAACTGATATCCCAGTTCCACCTCCAGCCTAAACCTCCGGTCCTAGTGCTTCTGATGGGGACCTCAGGGGAGCCATCCACTTGTTGACTCAGATAGTGGCTTCCCAGACCCAGAGATCGAATTCTACACCTACTTCTTCTAGTCACCAAGGAGATTCAGTTAGTTCCAAGGTGAACAGATTCCTTCAGCTGGATCCTCCGATGTTCACGGGTACTAAGCCCGTGGAGGACCCGTAGGCATTTATTGATGAGATGCACAATACTCTCCGCTTTATGCATGCCACTGAGATAGATGGAATTGGCCTCCTATTGCCTGAAAAAGGTGTCGTATTCATGGTTTGAATTATGGGAGGAGTCCTGTGAGGAGTGTAGCCCTCCGGCAAAGTGGAACGAGTTTGCGGATGATTTCTTGGATCATTTATTGCCTATCGAGACTAGAGTATGAGAACTTGAAGCAAGGTAGTATAAGTGTGTGTGACTACCATATGAGATTTGCAAATCTTTCCAAGCATGCTATTTACATGTTTCCCAATATGGAGGCTAGGGTGCGCCGGTTTGTGCAAGGCCTTAACCATTTGGTTATCAACTAGGCCGCTACAGACGCCCTGAATTCATATATGAACAATGTGAAAATAGTGGCATTTGCTCACGCCATAGAGACCCATAAATTAAAGAACAGAGTGGAGCGATATGGTAATAAGAAGGCCGGGTCCGCGAGCAACTTTGGTTGTTCTTTCAGTGGTGGTAGTGGTGGAATGGTAATGTTTAGGGGAGGGCCATCTAGACCGACACAGTCTTTTGCTCAGTCTTTAGCTAGTACGCTGCCTTCAGGGCCCAGCCAGTAGTAGTGGAGTCATTTCAGGCCTAGTCAGGGAAACATGGGATCTTATCAGCAGGTTCAGTCATACGGGGGATTCCAGCCACAGCGGAGGCTCTCATTCCCTAGGTGTGGGAAGATGCACCAAGGAGTCTGCCACATAAATCTTCCCATATGCTATAGGTGTAGTCTTAGGGGTCATATTCGGAGAGATTGCCCTTCGTCCCATCAGAGTGTTGGTAGGGGTATGCCGTAACTGGCTAGTTTAGTAACTACTACTTCTGCAGTGCCTTCTCCGGCTCGAGGTACTTTGGCACCGCAGGGAGTGGTACAACTAGAGGTGGTGCCCAGGGTTTTGGAGGACCCAGTAGGTTCTATGCTATGAGGGGCCGCCAGATTTTAGAGGCTTCTCCAGATGTCATCACAGGTATAATGACTGACCAATATCGTGATGTGTAGTTCCACCTTGTCATATGTCACTCCCTATGTTGCTAAGGAATTTGGGATAAAACTGGAACAACTTCATGAGTCGTTCTTTGTATCTACTCTAATTGGCGAATCTATTGTGGCTATTCGGGTTTATAGGGATTGTATTGTCACAATGCATGGTCGAGACACTGCTGATGATCTCATTGAGTTGGGGATGGTGGATTTTGATATGATAATGGGGATGGACTGGTTTTATTCATGTTTTTCCAAGCTTGCTTGTCATACCATAATCATTAGGTTTGAGTTTCCGGACGAGACAGTCATTAAGTTTAAGGGGGATGATGTGGTGCCAAAGGGTAAGTTTATTTTTTACCTTAAGACTGCGAAGATGATCAGTAAGGGATGTATCTACCATTTGGTCCGAGTCACAGACATTGACTATGAGGCACCGACACTTGAGTCCGTGCCAGTTGTGAATGAATTTCTGAAGGTCTTTCCCGATGAGCTTCTTGGAATCCCACCAGACGGAGAGATTGATTTTGGGATCGATGTGTTTCCAGACACGCAACCTATATCAATTCCACCCTATAGAATGGATCCAGTAGAATTAAAGGAACTGAAAGAGAAGTTGAAAGACTTTCTAGAGAAGGGTTTCATCCGGCCGAGTGTGTCGCCTTGGGGAACAACAATTTTCTTTGTAAGGAAGAAGGATGGGTCATTGCCTATCTACATCGACTATCGGCAGCTCAACAAGGTCACAATCAAGAATAAGTACCCACTACCAAGGATGAATGACTTGTTCGATCAATTTCAAGGTGCTAAGTACTTCTCCAGGATTGATTTAAGATCAGGGTATCACCAATTGAATATCAGGGAGCAGGATGTTCCGAAAATAGCTTTCAGGACTCGGTATAGGCACTTTGAATTTCTGGTGATGTTTTCTGGTTTAACAAAGGCTCGAGCAGTTTTCATGGATCTTATGAATCGAGTCTTCAAGCCTTTCCTTGACTCTTTTATGATAGTGTTCATTTATGACATCCTGGTATAGTCACGAAGTCGAGAGGACCACGCCGATTATCTAAGGGAAGTTTTGTAGACTCTATATCAGCACAAGTTGTATATAATATTTTTGAAATGTGAGTTTTGTCTCGAGTCCGTCACTTTCTTGGGTCATGTTGTCTCTAGTGAGGGAATCAAGGTTTTTCCTCAGAAGATTGCAGTTGTGACGAAGTGGCCTAGACCTACAACTCCGATAGAGATTCACAGTTTCTTGGGCTTAGCTGGGTATTATAGGAGGTTTATGGAGGGATTCTCTTATCTTGCCTCTCCATTAACTAAATTGATGCAGAAGGCAGCTAAATTCCAGTGGTCAGATACCTGTGAAAAGAGCTTTCAAGAGTTGAAGTTAAGGTTGACCACGACACTGGTGTTGACCTTACCAGAGGGTACATATGGGTTCGTTATGTATTATGATGCTTCAAGGGTTGGACATGGGTGTGTATTGATGCAACATGGAAAGAGGATTGCTTATCCTTCTAGGAAACTCAAGAACCATGAGAAGATTTATCCTACACACGACTTAGAGCTTGCAGTGTGGTGTTTGCATTGAAAATTTGGCATCATTATTTGTATGTTGTCCATGTGGACATATTCACGGACCATAAGATTCTTCAATACATCTTCAAGCAAAAAGAGTTGAATCTAAGTCAAATGAGGTGGCTTGAGTTACTTAAAGACTATTTAAAGACTATGAAATCGACATTCTCTATCATACGAGAAAAACTAATATTGTGGCGGATGATCTTAGCCGGAAATACATGGGTAGTTTGTCTCACTTGGAGGCACGTCAAAGGCTGATGGCCAAGGAAGTTCATTGGTTGGCTAGTTTGGGAGTTTGACTTATGGACTCTAGCGAAGGTGGGGTGATTATGCAAAATATGGCCGAGTCATCACTCGTAGTGGAAGTGAAGGAGAAACAATATGATGATCTATTATTGGTGCAATTGTAGGAGGGGATTCATAAACATAAAATTATGGTTTTTTCTCCTTGCACGAATGATGGTATGCTAAGGTACCAAGGGCGATTGTGTGTTCCAAATGTGGATGGTCTCCGAGAGAGAATCATGACCGAGGCTCATAGTTTCAAGTATTCCGTACACCTAGGAATTACAAAAATGTACCATAATATCAAAGAAGTCTATTGGTGGAATGACATGAATAGGGATGTAGTGGATTTTGTGGCTAGATGCCCAAACTATCAACAAGTGAAGACCGAGCATTAGAAGCTCGATGGTTTGGCATAGAATATAGAAATTCTAATGTGGAAGTGGGAGATAATCAACATGGACTTTGTAGTAGGTCTACACCGCACGCCTCGTAAGTTTGACTCAATTTGGGTGATTGTGGATTGACTCACGAAGACGACACACATCTTGCCTGTTAAGGCCACCAACACAGCAGAACACTACGCTCAGTTGTATATCAAGAAGATAGTTACATTGCATGGCACTCCAATTTTCATCATCTCTGATCGAGGGACGTAGTTTACTGCTAACTTTTGACATAAATTTCAGCAAGGTTTGGAGACTCAGGTGAATTTTAGTACATCTTTCCATCCACAGACCGTCGGACAAGCAAAGCGGACTATACATACACTTGAGAATATGTTGTGTTCTTGACTTCAAGGGTAGCTGGGATGATCATTTTCCGCTCATAGAATTTGCTTACAACAACATTTATCACACCAACATTCATATGACACCATTTGAAGCTCTATATTGTAGGAGATGTAGATCTCCCATTGGTTGGTTTGAAGTTGGAGAAGTAGAATTGATACGGCCAGATCTCGTGCATCAGGCTATGGAGAAGGCCAAGATTATTAAAAAGCAATTGAAAATCACTCAGATTCTCCAGAAGTCCTATTCAGATATGCGTCGCAGGGATTTGGAGTTCCAAGTGGATGATTGGGTTTTCTTGAAAGTTTCTCCCGTGAAGAGTATAATGCGATTTGGGAAGAAATCTTGTAGAAGCAAAATTGAGTCCAAGGTATATTGGACCATACAGAATCTTGTAGAGGGTTGGTCAGGTGGCTTATACGCTCGAGTTACCTCAAGATATATCCTTAGTGCACCCGGTGTTTCATGTGTCTATGTTAAAGAAGGTGGTTGGAGATCCGTCGCTCATCGTCCTAGTAGATACTATTGAAGTTAATAAATAATTATCTTATGAGGATATCCCGGTTTCCATCCTTGATAGACAAGTTCGAAAGTTGAGGAATAAAGAGATTGCCTCCGTCAAAGTGCTCTGGCGAAACCAACAAGTTGAGGAAGCCACCTGGGAGGCCGAGGAAGAAATGAAGGGGAAATACTCTCACTTGTTTGTGTAACCAAATAATTGTGTTTAGGAAAATGTTAGAAGTTTACTTTCCATGAGTTATGTTCAAACTTGTATAGTTTATGCTACGATGCCCCTTCAGGCAATGCAATGCTTATACTGTTATAGTTGGTGTTGTTTCCATTCTATGACGCGTTGTTATGTTATGACTATGTTGTTAGGATTGGTTTTTGTGGCTCTTCGATAGGTTGATAGGCCCAAATACAGGTGAAACTTTGCCGAATTGTTTGGAAATTTGGGGAGTTAGCTAATTTGGAAATTTTGGTGCATGAATAAAGAATTAAGTCATATTGGGTGTCTATGGCGGACTCTAACCCTCATTCGAGGATGAATGATCCTAAGCGGGGAGGATGTAAGGCCCCGTAAAAGTTCGTTAAGGATTTCTGGTTTTATGGTGCCAAAGGTAAGCTAATGTGTTTGGAAGGTTGCATTACGGATTTTTGGACTTGCAATGCATTGTGGAGTTGGTAGAATTTGTTTTGCAGAAAATAGCATTTTTGCGGTCATTTTGCGATCGCGGTTGGTTCCGATGACCGCAGAACCATCGCAGATTGGATAAGAAGAAGCTAAAATTGAGGGTCATTTCACGGTCCAATGTGCGGCCGCAGATTCGTTTCACGTACCGCGTAGACATCGCATAACCATCATGAAAATATTTGGAAGGAGATTCCACGGTCGAATGTGCTACCGCAGAATCGTTCCATATACCCCAGATCCATCGCAGATCTGACCAGACCCAACCCAGATCTTGGAGACCATTTCACGGTCCAGTTCGCGGACCTCACAACCATTTTGCGATGCATTCCCACGGATTTGATTCGGAGGGTCATTTTTGAGAATTTCCCTAACCCAACTCTATTTTGATATAAGACTTAAGAAGGTCATTTTTGTGGGAGAATCAGTTTAGTTTAGAGAGAGGGGAACCACTTTTGAGAGAGAGAGGCTCCTAGACATTTTCTCTTAATTCTTTCTCATCTCTTGAAGATTTGAGGAGGCTACTCACAAGGTATTCCACCAAAAAGGTAAGGCTTTATCCCTACCTCACATGCAATGTTCTATAATGAATTTATGAGTATGATTTTTATGATGGGGCTTATGTGATGGTGATTGGAATCCGGAAGCCCTTACATTACGAACTTGGATTGTATGAGAAGAATGTGGGGTGTGGTTCTTGATTTTGGGGGTGAATCGTTGGGCATGCATGTGCCGATGAAGGTGGTATGGAGGTTGTTGAACTATTGTGGGTAAGTAGTTGTTTGAAATTGGTTGTGGGGTGAAGGATTTCCATCATAGAACCTTGTAGTCGATTTCACATATTTGATAAACAAGGCTAAACCTATGAGAACCTTCCTAATTATGGTTAAATATGACTATGTTTCTATAGATTGAAGTTGCTAAGAGTAGTGAGAAGACCATTGAACTGGAGCATCATCATCATCTTCCGGCTCGGTCGATGGCACTGACTTTTGAGGCTTTAGAACTTTCCATAGTCCCTTCACACCCTTCCATATGCGGGTGAAGAATTTATATCTCTTCTTGTCCCTCTTCTTCATCTTGGTGTGTGCAGTTGCCATCTTGGCATAAGAAGTACTCAAAGTACCATGCGCCGTGGCCAACTTATCGTATGCTTTCTCCAGCTTCTTAAGGTGACCCCCTTGCTTCTTCTGATCATCGAGATACTTTTGAAATTCTTTCTTTGATATGCATATAGAGGGTCCCTCAAATGTCTCCCCAGGTCCCTGTGGAAGGCCAGCTACTAGGTCACAAATCTGTTGCATTTATTCGGAGAGCATAACAAATGGTCCTCATACAGAAGATGATGGCTGGCTAATGGCCATTTTGACCACCACACTTATCACATATACTCCACTCATGGATTTGATATTTTGTGCACAATCCGCTCCCGGGAGAATTTAAACAGTTTTTTCATAAGTGTGGTCCTCCACAATAAGGACAAGGGCCATCAAAGTATGAACAACTACCATCCGACCAAATTTCGTTACATGATGCTATTTTTTAAAAATTATGAAAATAAACAAGAAAACAAATAAGAAAATAAACAAAGATAAGAAAAGAATTACATGAATATTCACAAGTTTGGACCAAAGCATGTACGCTTACTTCTCAAACAACCTAAATATGCCAAATTGTTCCCCGACAACGTCGCCAATTTTGATGATGTCCAAATCCACTACTAAGAAGTAAATGGACACGGTCGCATGTAATATAATATACCCAACTATGAGTCGCGATCGAATCCCATAGAGAACAATATGTAGGCGATTAGGGTATAAGAGAATTATCACTTATTATGCCAAGCCTAACACTAATAAAGGTGTTGAAAAAATAATTGTTACTGAATGCACAAATATAAACTAATCTAGAAAGCAAGTAAAATGATCAATGGCTACAAGGATGGATACAAGGGGGAATTACACTCAAGTAACTATCTAACGCACTCCATAATTTTACAAATATGAGCGAGTTTATGTTAATTAGCCTCGGGTAATAATTCTTTATTATTTTTCCCAGAAGAATAACAAGACTTCCTAATTGAATTATCCCTAAAACAATTAAGAAGTTAAGCAAACTCGATTATGGCTACAAGTAGTTCAATCCTATCCCTAGGTAGAATCTATAAAGTGAGGGTTAACGCCTCAAGATCTTGTTAATTAATCCTTTCCAACACCAAATTACATTTTTCGAGACTAATTCGAAGTTAATGGGCGAGTCCTTGGGTTAGCTAATCCCTTTGTAAACATTAAAGAACAAAAATAATTAAAGAAACAATAACTCACTTCATAATAAATAAAAATCATTCAATATATAAGCACAACAAGATATTTAATCCACACTTTAAATATGAATATTCCCATAAATCAAATTCAAGTGTTGGAATAAATACACCACACTTAGATATTCAATACAAAGCAAGGAAATGAAGAAAGGAGCGAAAATGGGTTAGAAATTCTCAACCAAAAACTTCAAAGCTTCAAGACCCAAGTGTGTGTGCAAGAACCCTAGCTCTCAAACTTGTGTTCTCTAGTCAAGAGACTAAAAAATAAGCCAAAGATATCTTCCCAAATGAGCTAGGTCGTGTATTAAAGTGTTTGGGGCTAAAAATTTAAAATTATTGAAGTGCCCACAATTGAAGTGCGATATTCGCGTTTGCGAAGGGATTTTTGCATTTGCGAACCTTGACTTTTCTGTTGATTATCACATTTGCAATGAAGGACTTATCATTTGCGAAAGTTGACTGTCTAGTTTTGACTTCACATTTTTGGCCCTCATTTCGCATTTGCGAACATTGTTTGACTTAGTTAACTTTGCAATTGCGGTTCACATGCTCACATTTGCGAACGTTGACTGGCATCGTTGAATTCACAATTGTGAGCTTCTTCTCGCATTTGCGACACCCGAGGCCAATTTCCAGATTTCTGCTTTTGAGCCCCTTTTTGACTTATTTTCGCTTGGTTTCTTCCCGATCACTTCTAAATACATAAAACCTATAAAATAGAAGTAAATAATATTAAACACACTATTTTATCAACCAAACATAGCAAAAATCTAAGATTAAAGACGAGATAAGTTAGTAAAATACCAACTTGTCAAACCCCCAAACTTAAACTATTGCGTGTCCTCAAGCAATCAAAGCAAATCTCCTTCCATGTAATCAACTCAATAGTGTATCGATATCATACCACGTCAAAAAGTCTACTTTAAGCACAAATGCATGACTTTGATTGGTACCAACAATTAATCCAAAGCATATGAAACACCAAAAACTTCTCATAAATTTCATTACAATTCAAGTGCTCAAACACTATGTTAATCAAAGTAGCAATCAAGCCACGACACTAAAGCTTCACAATTTGCCTCTTTATCACAAATAACTTTCCTTTGTTCATTCCTCCCAATTGAAAATGAGATTAAATTCACAACTCAAATCTCATATGCCCTCACACTTAAGAGAGAATCCCACACTCATAAGTTGTAATTCAAAACATAAATGGATATCCAATAGAAAGAATTAACTCTCTCTCACAAAGATGTTCAAATACACACAAGTAGTACCATAGGCTTGCCGTTCATGTATTTCTCCACTAATATAAACAAACTTGGTTTAAAATCAATTAGGACTTAAAGGGTTATAGTTTAGGCTTTTGGTTAAGGTAGGGCACAATTTTGGTTAGAGTGACTCAAAACCTCCCTAAGCACTACAATGTTTCAACAATCAAAGTACACTTCCTTCAAAATATTTTCCACCATTTCTTCATTTTTTATTTCATCACCTAGTCTTCCATTTATTCACAATTCCTTATTTTTCCTTCCTTTTTTTTTCTCTTATATTTTTTTGTCTTTTCACCCGCTCCCTTTTTAAGCAACTTTCACATCATAACTTTTCCAACCGTCACCCCCAAACTTAGGCTTTGAGGTGGGGTGCCAAAGGATAGATCAATAAAGAAAAAAAGGTTAAAGCTTGTAACATAGTTGCCAAAGAAAAGATTAACGACTCAAAAGGGGTTGACTAGGGAGAGTATGCACGAGTAGGAAATATAAGGCAAAAGAGCGGTCCAAGGAAGGACTAACATCATTTTTCAAACCAAATTAATATAGGATTTCACCTTGAAGCACATTTTGGCAAGTTCTAGATAACAAATAATGCAAAAAAACTCACAATAAATCTCACCACACATGGCATATGAAAACTCGAGTGAAATACAAATCCAAAATATTTAATTGAAACCAATGAACTTAAAGAAGTCATATATAGCCTAAGAGACTATTTAATGAATCAAAGAGCCAAAAGTTAAGTCTAAAAGTCATGACAATAATCCTTTCTTCAATCATTTTTTCTTTTTCAGAGATCAAGAGTCCATGTGCCAAAGTAAGATCATGTTGGTACCAAGCAAGCCACAAATTGGCCAATGGGCACAAACCCCAACTCATACCACCTATTCTCCTAAATTAACAAAAACTATATCTAAACTACAAGACTAATTCTCTTAAGTAAGTTGCCTAGCTATCCATCATCGGGAAAAGTCGACACAATAATTTACCAAAAATACCCGGTTCAAAATAAAATTGACATCCTCGGAAAAAGAACTGTGGTATATAGAAAAATAAGGATATTGCCAATAAAATACAACATACTATATATA
>AWOL01S0038284.1:52597-89334 GCA_000715115.1 Nicotiana otophora
TATATATATATATATATATATACAATAAAAAAAATCAAGAAGCTAGTAAACATGAAGTACATGCAACATACTAAAAAAAATCAAGAAGTTAGTAAACATCAAGTAAATAAAACATACTATATTAAAAAAAATCAAGAAGCTAGTAAACATACTAATATAACACATCACATGAAAACAAAATATCAATCTACCGTATCAACAGTCATACAAGAAGCCACCCCAACTAGAAATGTGAAATGTCCTCAATGCAACTAAACAAAATAGAGTAAAATGGTGGAAAGTGCTCCCTAAATACTGCATCAAGTGCTCTCCTCGTTGTCGGACTCAGTCGCAGCCTCCACCTCAGACCATTGAACTGAGCATCATCATCATATTCCGGCTTGGTCGATGGCACTGACTCTTAAGGCTTTAGAACTTTCCATAGCCCCTTCACACCCTTCCACATGCGAGTGAAGCATTTATCTCTCTTCTTCTCCCTCTTCTTCATCCTAGTATGTGTAATTGCCAGCTTGGCATGAGAAGTACTCAAAGTACTGTGTGCCGTGGCCAAATCAACATATGCTTTCTCCAGCTTCTTAAGTTGATCCCATTGCTTCTTCTAATCATCAAGATACTTTTGAAATTCTTTCTTTGAGATGCATATAGAGGGTCCCTCAGATGTCTCCCCAGGTCCCTGTGGAAGGCTAACTACTAGTTCGCGAATCTGTCACATTTCTTTGGAGAGCATAGCAAATGATCCTCCTATAAGATATGATGGATGGCTCCTCAGATTAGCACACTATGCTGTTACGGATGCAATCTGCCACCACCTTCTTTATCACAACTTTATATGTGGAATTTTCGACCCATTTGGTTGTCACGACCTAATTCACCCTACGTAAAACGTCGTGAAGGCACCTAGTCTCTACGACTAGGCAAGCCTAACAAAATGCGGAAATAACAAAATAGAAGTAAAACTTGACAACTAACTGCAACAGATAACTAAATAACTGGTAACAATGCCGCTTGGCATGTACAATAACCAACACTCTAGTAATACATAGTATTCCTAAAACCCGGAACATCATAAGTCACAAGCTATTGAAGGAAACTAGAATTGCTATACACCAGAGTCTAATAAAAGAAATACGGAAGGTAAGTGACATAGGCGAGAATAGAGAGGGACTCTGAGGTCTGCGGACGTGGAAGATATACCTTGAAGTCTCCGTACAACAATAAAACTCTTAGCTAATAGCGGGGCTGATAAGAAGCACCTGGATCTGCACACAAAACATGTGCAGAAGAGTAGCATGAGTACACCACAACGGTACCCAGTAAGTGCCAAGCCTAACCTCGATAGAGTATTGACGAGGTCAGGTCCGGGACCTACTGGGGATATAATAATAAGACAGATGATATAATAAAATGAAGTAAAATGAGAAATTTAACAAAAAGAATTCACAGAGAAATAATAACACAGCACATTGTGATAACAACAGAGGCGCTACCAAGATACCGTCTCGTAGTCAAAAAGAAATGAATACTCAACAGGGGATCTCCCGAGATACCGTCTCGTAGTCCTAAAAGTAAATATGCGAGGAGATCTCCCGAGGTACCGCCTGGTAGTATCAAAAGTAAATGTGCAGGGGGATCTCCCGAGGTACCGCCTCGTAGTCCCAAAAGTAAACATGCAGGGAGAACTCCTGAGGAACTGCCTCGTAGTCTTAAAAGTAAATGTGCAGGGAGAACTCCCGAGGAACTGCCTTGTAGTCCCAAAAGTAAACACACAACTCAAACCGATAAATACAACAGTTAACCGCAAGATTTCTACAGTTAATACTGATAAAGAACAAGGAAAGAAAAAAAAAATGAAAATCAACTAGGCATGCTTCACAGAGTTCAAATAGGCAGTTAAAGCACGTAGACATGCGATATTAGACAAAACATGATTACTACACATATTAGAATAGCTCAATTAAGAATGGAAACAGACTAATACTCATTAAAACGGTATAACTCAAATTAAAAGGAAAACATGTTGATACTCAGTAAACATCGGGTTTTACAACAAATAGCCCATGTACGTACTCGTCACCTCACGTACACGACGCTCACATATCACAACAGTACCAAATCCTAAGGGGATTTCTCCCACACAAGGTTAGACAAGCCACTTACCTCGAACCAAGCTCAATCAATTGGTAACAATGCCTTTTGCACGAATATCCGACTCCGAATGGCCCAAATCTAACCAAAATCAATTACATACCATAAATATAACTATAATAAACTATTCTAATTAATGAAATTAAAGCTAAAGCAAGAAATTAGCAAATCGCCCCCAAAAGCCTCCCCGGGCCCACATCTCGGAATCGGTTAAATGTCACAAAATATGAACACCTATTCACTCACGAGCCCGATTATGTAATTTGTTTTGGAATCCGACCTCAATTTGAGGTCTAAATCCCCATTTTACAAAAATCCCTAATTCTACCCAAAACCCCCAATTTCCACCATGAAAACACAAGATGTTTGGTCGAAATCCTAGGAAATGTAGTGAAAGATTAAAAGAAACTAATTGAGAATCACTTACCAATGATTTGGGGAAGAAAGGTTCTTTGAAAAATCGCTTCTAGGGTTTCTTGTTTTGAAATTTTGAGAGAATAATCCAAAATCCCGTCTATGTCCCATCTTGATCAGTTGCAGATGTCGCATTTGCGATCTGGGGTTCACAAATGCAAAGAATCAATCGCAAATGCAAAGACCTTCACATCTCTGCTTTCATCGCATTTGCGATGAATTGTTGACAAATGCGAACTCTAACCTCCTACAAATGCGACCAACTGATCACAATTGTGATCCTGTACCCCCTGACCCACGTCGCAAATGAGAAGCATTGTTCGCAAATGCGAACTTGAGGTAATCCAGCTACTCTTCGCAAATGCGATGAGTTCCTTACAAATGCGAATCCATCAGAGGTCGCAAATGTGAAGCCTGACCTCGCAAATACGATATCAGAGGCCTGCACCAGAACTGAAACACACCAGCAATATTTCTAAGTCCAATTTCACTCCGTAGCGTATCCGAAACTCACCCAAGCCCTCGGGGATCTAAACCAATTATGCACATAAGTCTAAAAATATCATATGAACTAGCTCGCACGATCAAATTGCCTAAATAACACCTAGAACTATGAATCGGACACCAAAATCTAATGAAATTTTTAAGAAACTTTAGAATTGCTATATTAATAACCAGACGTCCGAATCACGTCAAACCAACTCCTTTTCACACCAAATTTGACAGATAAGTCATAAAATGTAGTATTGGACCTATACCGGATTTCGAAACCAAAATACAGACCCGATATCAATAAAGTCAAACATTGGTCAAACTTTCAAAGTCATTAAGCTTTCAAACTTTTAAATATCAACAAAGTCCGATAACTCGGGCTAGGGACTTCCCAATTCGATTCCGGGAATACACCCAAGTGCTAAATCATGATACGGACCCATCGGGACTGTTAAAACTTGAATCTGGGTCCGTTTGTTTAAAATGTTGACCGAAGTCAACTCAAACGGATTTCAAAAATTTCATATTTCCTCAGTTTTTAACACAAAAGCTTTCCGGAAAAATACCCGGACTGTACATGCAAATCGAGGATGGATAGGATTAGGTATTTAAGGCTTCAAAGTGTAGAATTAAGTTCTAAAACATACGATGACCTATCGGGTCATCACATTCTCCACCTCTAAAACAACCGTTCGTCCTCGAACGGACATAGGAAAGTACCTGGGCTGGTGAAAAGGTGGGGATATCTACTCCGAATGTCTGACTCAGACTCCTAAGTAGTTGCCTCGATGGGCTGACCTCTCTACTGCACTTGGACTGAAGGATAACTCTTCAACTTTAACTGACGAACCTGTCGGGCTAGAATAGCCATCGACTCCTCCTCGTAAGTCAAATCCTTGTCCAACTGGACTGAGCTGAAATCTAACATATGGGACGCATCGCCGTGATACTTCTGGAGCATGGACACATGGAATACCGGATGAACTGTTGATAAACCCGGTGGCAATGCAAGCCTGTAAGCCACCTCCCCCACTCTCTCAAGAATCTCAAAAGGCCCGATATACCTAGGGCTCAACTTGCCCTTCTTCCGAACCTCATCACACCCTTCATGGGTGACACCCGGAGCAAGACCCATTCCCCAACCATGAATGCAACATCGCGAACCTTCCGATCTGCATAACTCTTCTGTCTGGATTGGGCTGTGCGAAGTCGATACTGAATCACCTTAACCTTTTTCTAAAGCATCCTGAACCAAGTCTGTACCCAATAAGCTAGCCTCGCCCGGCTCGAACCAACCCACTGGAGACCGACACCGCCTACTATAAAGAGCTTCATACGGTGCCATCTGGATGCTCGACTGATAACTATTGTTGTAGGCAAACTCCGCAAGTGGAAAGAACTGATCCCATGGACCTTCAAACTCCATCACACATGCACGAAGCATATCTTCTAATATTTAAATAGTGCGCTTAGACTGCCCGTCCGTCTGAGGGTAAAATGCTGTGCTCAGCTCCACTCGAGTACCCAACTCATGTTGTACGGCCCTCCAGAACCATGATGTAAATTGCGTACCACGGTCAGAGATGATGGATACCGGTACGCCATAAAGCCTGGCGATCTCGCAGATATAAACTCGAGCCAGCTGCTCGGAAAAATAGGTAGTCATCACAAGAATGAAATTAGCTGACTTGGTTAGCATATCCACAATCACCCAAACTGCATCAAACTTTTGCTGCGTCCGTGGAAGCCCAACAACAAAATCCATAGTGATCTGCTCCCATTTCCACTCCGGGATCTCTAGCTTCTGAAGCAATCCGCCTGGCCGTTGATGCTCATACTTTACTTGCTGGTAATCAGACACCGAGCTACATATTCCACTATGTCTTTCTTCATTCTCCTTTACCCGTAATGCTGCCTCAAGTCCTGGCACATCTTCGCGGCACCCGGATGAATGGAGTACCGCGAACTGTGAGCCTCTTGGAGAATCAACTCACGCAACCCATCTACATTGGGCACACATAGCCTGCCATGCATCCTCAATGCACCATCATCTCCAATAGTGACCTCCTTAGCATCACCGTGATGAACCGTGTCCTTAAGGACAAGCATATGTGGGTCGTCATACTGACGCTTCCTGATACGATCATAAAGAGAAGACTGAGAGACCATACAAGCCAACACTCGACTCGGCTCGAAAATGTCCAAACTAACAAACTGATTGGCTAAGGCTTGAACATCCAATGCCAACGGCCTCTCTGCTACTGGTAGATATGCTAAGCTCCCCAAACTCTCCGCCCGGCGACTCAAGGCATCGGCCACCACATTGGCCTTTTCGGGATGGTACAAAATGCTGATATCATAATCTTTAAGTAGCTCCAACCACCTCCGCTGACGCAAGTTAAGATCCCTTTACTTGAACAGATGCTGCAAACTCCGATGATCGGTGTAAATCTCACAAGGGACACCGTACAAATAGTGCCACCGAATCTTCAAGGCATGAACAATAGATGCTAACTCAAGGTCGTGGACATGATAGTTCTTTTCATGTACCTTCAACTATCTGGACGCGTAGGCAATTACCCTACCGTCCTACATCAACACCGTGGCTAGACCAATCCGCAACGCATCACAATGTATAGTATAAGACCTCGAACCTGAAGGCAATACCAATACTAGGGCTGTAGTCAAAGCCATCTTGAGCTTCTGAAAGCTTTCCTCACACTCCTCTGTCCACCTGAACAGAGCACCCTTCTGGGTTAGCCTGGTCATAGGTGCTGCAATAGATGAGAAACCCTCTACAAATCGATGGTAATACCCTGCCAAACCAAGAAAACTCTGGATCTCCGTAGTTGAGGATAGTCTGGGCCAACTCTGCACTGCTTCAACCTTCTTCGGATCCACCTTGATCCCCTCACTCGATACTACATGACCCAAGAATGCCACTGAGTCTAGCCAAAACTCACACTTTGAAAAGTTTGCATATAACTTCTTTTCTCTCAAGGTATGAAACACAGTCATCAGGTGCTGCTCATGATCCTCCCGAGTTCGGTAGTACACCCGAATGTAGTCAATAAACACAATGATGAATGAGTCAAGATAGGGTCGGAACACACTATGCATCAAGTGCATAAATGCTGCTGGGGCATTGGTCAACCCAAATTACATCACAAGAAACTTGTAGTGACCATAGCGAGTCCTGAAAGCAGTCTTCGGAATATCTGGCTCTAGAATCTTCAGCTGATAATAGCCGGAACGTAAGTCAATCTTGGAAAATACTCTGGCACCCTGTAACTGATCAAATAGGTCATCAATACGAGGCAATGGATACCTGTTCTTCATTGTGACTTTGTTCAATTGGAGGTAATCAATACACATCCGCATAAAACCATCCTTCTTCTTCACAAATAAGATAGGAGCACCCAAGGTGACACACTGGCCGAATGAATCCCTTATCAAGGAACTCCCGTAATTGCTCCTTCAATTCTTTCAACTCAGAAGGAGCCGTACGATATGGAGGAATAGAGATGGGCTGAGTGCCCGGCAATAAATCAATGCTAAAATCAATATCTCTATCGAGCGGCATGCCCGAAAGATCAGCTGGAAAAATATCCGAAAAGTCCCTCACTACTGGAACTGACTCAACTATAGGGGTATAAATACTGACATCTCTCACATAAGCTAGATATGAGTCACACCCCTTCTCAACCATTCGTTGAGCTTTAAGAAATGAAATAACTCTGCTGGGAGTATACTCTAAGGTACCTCTCCACTCTAATCGTGGTAATCCTAGCATAGCCAGCATCATGGTTTTGGCGTGACAATCAAGAAGAGCATAATGGGGCGACAACCAGTTCATGCCCAAAATAACATCAAAGTCTACCATACTGAGCAATAATAAATTAGCTCTAGTCTCAAAACCACTAAGAGCAATCAAACACGACTGATACATGTGGTCCACAACAAGAGAATCTCCCACAGGAGCAGACACATAAACAAGGGAACTCAAGAAATCCCGAGATACGCTCAAGTACGAGGAAAAATAAGAGGACATATAGGAATATGTAGAGCCTGGATCAAATAAGACCGACGCATCCCTATGACAGACCAGAACAATACCTGTAATGACAGAGTTGGAAACTACTGCCTCTGTACAAGCTGGAAGAGCATAATATCTAGCCTGACCTCCCCCTCTGGGGTGACCTCGACCTCCCCGACCTCCACCTCGAGCTGGCTAAGAAGGTAGGGCGGTAGCTGGTGCTGGAATCATAGCTTGAGGACCCAGTGGAGCACGTTGCGCCTGAGAAGTTTGTGGAGGTGCACCCCTCATAAGTCTGGGGAAAACCCTCACCATATGGCGAGTGTTGCCACACTTAAACAAGCTCTCGGAGGGTGTGGCTGTTGGGACTGGCTCGGGACAGGTCTACTGGACTGACCGGTAAAAGCACCCTGTGTAACAGGCGCACTAGATACTGGCGGTGCATTATAAGGCTCATGGGGCCTAGAAGGGGTCGGAATTCCACTGGCGGCTGGAAGAGCTGAATGAACGGGGCGACTCTCATAGGCCCTAACATGGCGAACTGCAACTGGGGCATGAGTACCACTATAAGTGCCAGACTCTTGAGACCTCTTGGCCTCCCTCTCCTCTCTCTCCCGAGCAAGCATACCCTCAAATCTCCTAGAAATACTCATAACTTGCTAGTAATAAATATCTCTCTACAACTCCCGGGCCATGCTAAGCCTGATACTGCTGTGGAGTCGCTCAATAAACTGACGAACCCTCTCTCAAACTGTAGAGCCCAAGGCTGGTGCATGTCGGGCCAAATCGCTGAAGTGAACTACATACTCTGAAACAGTCATAGCACCCTAGTACAACTGCTCAAACTCCGCTCACCATGCGTCTCTGAGGCTCTGAGGGACATACTCTCTCAAAAATATGTCCAAGAAATGAGTCCATGTACGTGAAGCTGCCTCAGCCGGACTACTCAACTCATAAGCACACCACCACTGATAGGCTGCTCCTCTAAGCTAGAATGTAGTAAAAGAAACCCTACTCGACTCCGCTACACCTATAGTACGTAGAATATGGTGACATTTCTCCATAAAACCCTAGGCATCCTCTGACGCCAATCCACTGAAGATAGGAGGGTGGTACTTCTTGTACCTCTCAGGTCTGGGTTGCTCCGCCTCAGAAACTGCTGCCCTAACCTCGGGATGAGCTGGAGCTACCGGTTGTATCGGTATAATCACCGAAACTTGGTCGACCTGAACCTGCTGATCTGGAGTACTAGCGACGGGAGTCTGTGCTCCTCCCCCGGCTTGAGATGTTGCAGGAGTAAGTGGAATCAATCCAGCCTGAGCCAAGGTGTTGAACATGCTCAGAAACTGCGCTAGAGTCTCCTGGAGGGCTGGTGCAGCAACAGGTATCTCAGGTGTCTGCCCTCCAGCTGGAGCTACTGGGGGATCCTCTGTAACAGCTCGTGCGGGTGCTCTGGCTGCACCACGTGGATATCCTCGGCCTCTACCCCAGCCCAGGCCTCTCGCGGCTCTAGTAGGGGACGCGGGTGCCTGGTCATCAGATCCGCCTGTACGTGTCCTCATCATCTGTGAGAGAATAGAATACAGAAGTTTAGAATTTTGAAATCAACAATTTCGCATGACAAGGAATCAAAGAAGTGTAATTTTTCCTAATAGTTACATAGCGTCCCGAAGATAAATACAGACGTCTCTGTACCGATCCGCAAAACTCTGCTAATCTTGCTTGTGATTCATGACACCTATGAACCTAAAGCTCTGATACCAACTTGCCATGACCCAATTCTCCCTCTGTAAGACGTCGTGATGACACCTAGTCTCTACGACTAGGCAAGCCTAACAAAATGCGAAAATAACAAAATAGAAGTAAAACTTGACAACTAACTGCAATAGATAACTAAATAACTGGTAATAATGCCGCTTGGCATGTACAATAACCAACACTATAGTAATACACAATATTCCAAAAACCCATAACATCATAAATAACAAGCTATCGAAGGAAACTAGAATATCTATACACAAGAGTCTAAAAAAAAATACGGAAGGTAAATGACATAGGAGAGAATAGAGGAGGACTCCGAGGTATGTGGACGCGGAAGATGTACCTTGAAGTCTCCGTATAGAAGCAAGCACTCTCAGCTAATAGCGGGGCTGATAAGAAGCACCTGGATCTGCACACAAAACATGTGTAGAAGAGTAGCATGAGTACACCACAATGGTACCCAGTAAGTGCCAAGCCTAACCTCGGTAGAGTATTGATGAGGTCAGGTCCGGGACCTACTGGGGATATAATAATAAGACAGATGATATAATAAAATGAAGTAAAACGAGAAATTTAACAGAAAGAATTCACAGAGAAATAATAACACAGCACAATGTGATAACACAGGGGCGCTACCGAGATACCGTCTCATAGTCAAAAAGAAATAAATACTCAACAAGGGATCTCTCGAGGTACCGTCTCGTAGTCCCAAAAGTAAATATGCGAGGAAATCTCCCGAGGTACCGCCTTATAGTCTCAAAAGTAAATGTACATGGGGATCTCTCGAGGTACCACCTCGTAGTCCCAAAAGTAAACATGTAGGGAGAACTCCCGAGGAACCGCCTCGTAGTCTCACAAATAAATGTGCAGGGAGAACTCCCGAGTAACTGCCTTGTAGTCTCAAAAGTAAACACACAGCTCAAACCGATAAATACAACAGTTAACCGCAAGATTTCTACAGTTAATACTGATAAAGAACAAGGTTAGGCATATATCACAACAGTACCAAATTCTAAGGGGATTTCCCCCACATAAGGTTAGGCAAGCCACTTACCTCGAACTAAGCTCAATCAATCGGTAACAATGCCTTTTCCACGAATATACTACTACGAATGGCCCAAATCTAGCCAAAATCAATTACATACTATAAATACAACTATAATAAACTAATCTAATTAATGAAATCAAAGCTAAAGCAAGAAATTAGAAAATTACCCCAAACATCCTCCCCAGGCCCACGTCTCGGAATTGGTTAAAAGTCTCAAAATATGAACACCCATTCACTCACGAGCCCGGTTATGTAATTTATTTTGGAATTCGACCTCAATTTGAGGTCGAAATCCCCATTTTACAAAAATCCCTAATTCTACCCAAAACCCCCAATTTCCACCATGAAAACACGAGATATTTGGTTGAAGTCCTAGGAAATGTAGTGAAAGATTGAAAGAAACCAGTTTAGAATCACTTACCAGTGATTTGGGGAAGAAAGGTTCTTTGAAAAATCGCCTCTAGGGCTTCTTGTTTTGAAAATTTGAGAGAATGAACCAAAATCCCGTCTAAGTCCCATTTGGATCAGTTGCAGATGTCGCATTTACGACATGGGGTTCGCATTTGCGAACCCCGCAAATACGAAGACCTTCACATCTCTGCTTTCATTGCATTTGCGATGAATTGTTCGCAAAATACGAACTCTAACCTTCCACAAATGCGACCAAGCGATCGCAATTGCGATCCTGTACCCCCCTGACCCACTTCGCAAATGCGAGGCATTGTTCGCAAATGCGAACTTGAGGTGCTCCAGCTACTCTTCGCAAATGCGATGAGTTGCTCGCAAATGTGAACCCATCAGAGGTCATAAAGGCGAAGCCTGAACTAGCAAATGCGAGATCAGAGGCTTGCACCAGAACTGAAACACACCAACAATATTTCTAAGTCCAATTTAACTCCGTAGCCTATCCGAAACTCACTCGAGCCCTCGGGGCTCTAAACCAATTATGCACACAAGTCTAAAAACATCTTACAAACTGTCTCTCATGATCAAATTGCCAAAATAACACCTAGAACTATGAATCGAACACCAAAATCAAATGAAATTTTCAAGAAACTTTAGAATTGCTATATTAACAACCGGACGTCCGAATCACGTCAAACCAACTTCGTTTCACACCAAATTTGACAGATAAGTCATAAATGTAGTATTAGACCTATACCAGGTTCTAGAACCAAAATACGGACCCGATATCAATAAAGTCAAACATTGGTCAAACTTTTAAAGTCATTAAGCTTTCAAACTTTCAAATTTCAACAAAGTCCGATAACTCGGGCTAGGGACTTTCAAATTCGATTTCGGGCATACTCCCAAGTCTCAAATCACGATACGGACCCATAGGGACCGTCAAAACGTGAATCCGGATCCATTTTCTCAAAACATTGACCGAAGTCAACTCAAATGGATCTTAAGGCAAAAATTTCATATTTTCTCAGTTTTTAACATAAAAGCTTTCCGAAAAAACACCTGGACTACATACGTAAATTGAGAAAGGCTAGAATTAGGTATTTAAGGCTTCAAAGCGCAGAATTAGGTTCTAAAACATAAGATGACCTATCGGGTCATCACATTAGTGAAATAATCAATGGTCACCAGGATGAAACAATGCCCGTTTGGTGTAGCCAGTTCTATGTTGCTGATCACATCCATGCCCCAAGAGGCGAACGACCAAGGAGAACCTATCACATTTAGGTCATTTGGTGGAACTCTAGTGAAATCCCCGTGAATCTGACGCTAATGACATTTCTGCACGTAGCGAATGCTATCTCCTTCCATGGTCAGCCAAAAGTATCCTTTCCTCAGAATCTTCTTGGCTAAGGTGAAACCACTCATGTGATGACTGCACGTTCCTGCATGTATTTCTTCCAACAATCCTGTTGCTTTTGTAGCATCCACACATCTTAACAGACCCAAGTCTGGGGGGTCCTCATGTATAGGACTTCCTCGTTAAGGAAAAGTGGATTTTTAGTTTTCTTAGTGCCTGCTTCTGACCGTTAGTAGCATTATCTAGGTATTCTCTTTTGTCAAGAAACCTTTTGATGTCATAATACCAAGGCTTACCATCTGGTTCTTTATCTACATAAAAGAAATATGCATGTTTGTCCTAGATTTCTACCTCAATAGGGTCAATGTCATTCTTGTTTGGGTGTTGAATCATGGATGACAATGTTGTAAGAGCATCGGCAAATTCATTTTGGATTCTAGGGACATGTCTGAACGCGATCTTGGTGAACTTCTTATAGAATTCCTTCGCATAATACAAGTACGGAAGAATCTTGACGTTCTTTGTAGTCCATTCTCCTTGGAATTTGTGAATCAATAAATCAGAGTCCCCTATAACCAAAAGTTCTTTGATGTTCATATCAATCACCATCCTGATCCCAAGGATGTGTACTTCGTATTCTATCATATTATTTTGTAATGACCGACCAGACATTTTGAGCATTGGCATTTCCATTTGATGGTTTGAGGTCTTGAGTAGCTTTATATGATGTATTAGTACTTACGTGTATGGTCAGTTTTGGTTTTCGAGTGGTTCAAGATTAATTCGGAAGAATGGCTCTCGATTTCGAAGCTTTAAGTTGGAAGAATTGACCAGTTTGACTTTTGTGTAAACGGTCTCGGATTCATATTTTGATGATTCCAATATATTTGTAAGGTGATTTTGGATTTAGGAGTATGTTCGAATTTCCATTTGGAGGTTCCTAGGTTGAATTGGCCCTTTTGGCGAAAGTTGACAATTTGAAGATTTAGAAATTTCATAAGTTTGTCCGTAAGTTTGTCGGAGGGCTTGAAAAAGTTTGCATGAATGTCACAAGGATGAGTATGCACTTGGTAGGGTCTTTGGATTGTTTTATGACCGGTGTTACATGAGTTTATGAAGTATTCAGTTGGTTGGCAGTGTGAGATCGGGGCAGTTATAAAGGAAGGGTACTATGGGTTATACATGATGTGTTCTATGGCTTTGAGCCAAGTGGGGGAGTCTGATATCGACCATCGGACTTTCTTGGTCATGCGTTGTATTAGTTCTTGGACTTGGATGTGCCTGTGGGTTAGCTATTATTTGAGAAAGATTTCATCGAGGATGACTTAGAGCAAGGGATGGGCTGAAGGCATGATGTACTATACTTTGTGGGTATATGGAAAACTTGGCATGATTCGAGTTTGATGTTTGTTGTGGATATGGTGTGCAAGGAAGAGGAATCGCTTAGTTACTTATTTTGATGTATTCATATGTTGGTGGAGCATAGGTTGTTCCATGCGTATTGGCTGTGCATCAGAGACTGGAGCAGAGTGGATGGCTATCGAGAAGGTTCTAATGGGTTCGAGATTCACGTGTGGTATTTAAGGATTTTAGGATTTGGGTACGACTAGGACTTGAGATCTATATAAGATGGTGTCTATACTTATGGTACTTCTATATCATTATTGACTCTACAAAGCTGTATTAGAGAGATGCAAGAAGCGACTTCAGATTTGTAGAAGGTCTCTTCAGAGCGAGCATTTCAGATTGAGTTACTTTGAGTTTGAAAGTCTGCGTGACTTGGTTAAGTTAGAGCAAAATCAGTTTTGATGGTTTGATTATGTGCAAATGGGTTCCTAAGAGTTTGCGATGGTTTGGTCACGACTTGCAGTTGATGTGCTCTACATGCATGGGGAGTCCGTTACGCGTTGTAATTTTGTTCTACAGGATCGCGTTAGTAGAAGATTTTTGGTTGATGTGATGTATATCCTACTTGTGATTCATAGTTGAGAATGAGATCCTCATGTTTTCATATGGTAGCATGATAGAGGTGGTACGCCATGTGGGATTGAGATTTCCTTGGCAAGGTTATGGTAAGTTTTAAAAAGAAGGTCATGAGTTCTAGACGGCATGGGAGATTTTAGATTTTTAAGAGGATGTTAGTACCTCCTGGTATTTCTTGCGAAGGTTGTGCGTATTAGGATATGCGTTGTGTTTTTGACTGGAGGGTGCTCGACTAGTATTATGGTAATCACCTAGATGTTGACTGATGATGTTCAAGTTTTTGCTATGTGGCGCACAAGATCTATGTGAGTATTTTCTATGAGATGATTGTGTATGAGTTAACTATTAGTTGTTGGGTGGTGGAGCTAGGATCAAATATAGGGTTTCAGGTATTCTTGCGGTTTAGAGACTAGATGATCTCGGAGGCAGACTATTCCTTAGTTGCAGACTGTGAAGGTATGTTAAGATTTAGTTAGTTGATGGTATATGATATGGATATGTTATTGTGGACTTTTGGAAGGTTATTTACTTATTTTTGATGATTGGAATTGATTTGGGGGTCCATTGGTAGGCCTAATGAGAATGTGTATTCTACATCGGATCGAGTTTCGTTTACTCAAAACGGCTATGGTTAGGGGTGTGTCAGCGGTTGGAGTTGACCTTATTCATGTTTTGGTATGTTTCATGTGTTTCTCTCTTATGCTATGATGGGTTGTGGGATTACTTGACTATTCACATGCCTGATGCGATTTTGTTTAGGCTCTGTGGCGAGATTCGAGCGAGATGGCACTTGAGGTGTTGAATTGTTCATCGTGCCTTGGTTATGGTTTTCCTGTCTAGGGTATCTTGTACTATTCATTTCTCTATGGTTATGGTCTGCACTTTGCGTGCATACTGTTGGGACACGTGGGGGTTGTTGATTGTGAGCATTATGGCTTGATGAGTATTTCCCCTGGATCAGTATGTTTGGATCGGGCCACGCACCACAACGGAGTTATGTTGGGATATAATCTTTGTGCTTGTTTTGAGAATTTTGCTTCTCCCTGGTGAGACGGGTTCATAGTATTATGCTTTATAGTGGTATTTGTTTAATTTTTGGATGGTTCTCGTATTTGGCTCTCCTTCTATCTCTAGTTATGTTCGAGTTGTTGCCGTTGGAGGCATGGATTGCATCATGTATGACTAGGTCGAATTTGGCATAGCTTATCATTCAAATAGCTTGTATTGGATGAGATGAGATCATTGGACCTGGAGTTAGTGCGATCAGACTTGGATATGGTATGTTGGGATAAAAATGTCAGTAATCAACTTAGAGTTTGGTAATGGTTCGTATTGGGCGAGAGAACTCCACGACTTGTTGATTTGAGTAAGTGGTTATGAGTTTCCATATGTTCCCTTGCATCATTATCAGTGTGGTGAAGGCTTAGAATGAGGCTTTATTTGATATGAGGTAGGTTACCGATACCGGGTTGGGTAAAAGGAATCCATTGTGGTCAGAGGTATTGCTATGGGCATATGAGCGATGAGTTACATTTTGAGGTTATACCTTATGAATATGTTTATGATTTGTTGCAGCTGGCTGAGATCAATACTATGTGTATATATGAGAATCAGATCTTATAAGGAGTCCTGGAAGTTGAAATGTGGTTCTAAGGCTTATCAGTTAAGGTTGAAGGGAAGGATCTTCGGTCAAGATTGTGTGGATGGGATATTGTGGATTGAGGTGATGTGGGATCACCCATGGGTATGTGTATGGTGAGTTTATACAGTGATTTGATGGCTTTGAAATGACTCTTGGCACATTCGAGGACAAATATATGTTTAAGTAGGGGAGAATGTAACGACCCGATCAGTCGTTTTAAGCATTGGCATTTTCATTCAGTAGCTTGAGGTCTTGAGTAGCTTTATATGATGTATTACGACTTGTGTGTATGGCTGGTTTTAGTTTTCGAGTGGTTCAGGATTAATTTGGAAGAATTACTCTTGATTTGGAAGCTTTAAGTTGGAGGAGTTGACCAAGGTTTGACTTTTGTACAAATGGTCTCGAATTCTTGTTTTGACGATTCCAATAGGTTCATATGGTAATTTCTTATTTAGGCCTATGTCTAGATTTCGATTTGGAGGTTCTTAGGTTTAATTGGCTCTTTTTGGCAAAAGTTGGCAATTTGAAGATTTAGAAATTTCATAAGTTTGACCGTGAGTTGACTTTGATGATAACGAGTTCGGATTATTGTTTCGGAAGCTTGAATAGGTTCGCTACATCATTTGGAACTTGTGTGCAATGTTTGATTTCATTTCTGGTTGGCTTGACGGGAATCGAACGCTTGGTTGAGATTTTGGAAGTTTTTTAGTGTATTGTGATTTCGATGCATTTTGGTATATGATTCATGGTTTTATATGTTATTTTGATGATTCGCGCATGCGAGCAAGTTCGTATGAGGTTTATATACTTGTATGGACGGTTGGTGTTTGGCTCGGGGGCTTGGGTGAGTTTCAGATGCATTTCGGATGTTGTTGTTGAGTCTTGGAATTCTGGTGTTGTAGACCTTGCTTTGCAAGAGACTGCACGCATTCGCAAAACTTCGCATTTGCGAGGTGGGAATTGCAATTGCAAGGTATGGGTATTCTGTCCATGTTTTCATTTGCAATGAGGGTTCCCGCATTTGGGAAGCTCGAGTCGCATTTGCGACATTGGATGGGTTGTGGACAATTTGCATTTGCGAGCTTATTGTCACATTTGCAGCTGTTGTTGAGGCAGCCTTGCTTTGCATTTGCGATCCTGGGGTCGCAAATGTGATAGTCGGATTTGCAAACCTCTGCTCGCAAATGCGACATCTGCAGCTTAACATATAGCTGGGATTTCGGGACTTAGTCTCATTTTATCACATTTTTGAGCCCTAGATGAGGTGGGAGGCAATATTTGGTAGGGATGTTCACACATAACTATTGCATAAGTGATTTTGTTTCAATTTTGATATTATGACTTGATTTCTTATGTATTTTAACGTCAAAATCATGAAATTTGAAGGGAAATTTTTGGGATTTTTGAATATGTTCTAAAAAATAAAAATTTAAGATTTGAGAATCGAATTGGACTCGATTTTGAAAACTAATCATATATTTGGACTCCTGGGGTTATGGGTAGTCGAGATCTACCCCTCGACCCGGGTTTTGACCGGACAAGCCCGCGGTTGACTTTTGGTAATTGGGTAAAGATTTCAAATTCATTAATTGGAATTGATCTCCTTTTTGCATTGTATGATGTTATCAAGTTGGTTTTTGCTAGATTTGAGCCGGATGGAGGTGATTTTTTTAAGGGAAAGACTATTTTGAGTATTTATTTGGCTTGTTTAAGGTAAGTGTCTTTCCTAGCTTTGGTTAAGAGAATTGTTTCTACTAATTGATATTATTTTCTACGTGCGGGGATGATGTATATATGAGGTGACAGGCGTATATACATGTGCCATGAGTATTCATGCTCGGGGGTAGATTCTATCTTACTCTATGCCTTATTTAGTTGCGGGTTTTACTTAATTCCATGTATTATTAAATTAATCGACTTCATGAGTACTATAAACCATGTTAGAGAAATGTTGAGGCTATTGGTACCTTATGTTGAACATGATGAGCAAATCTTGAGACTTATACTATATTTGCCTCGGAGATAGATATACATAAGTTATAAACACACATCCGGACTTGTTCGTGGTAATGTGCCTTGATTGGGACATGTATACTCTGTGATACATATGTGATCCTTTGTATGAATAATTGAACTTGCTTGCTATACTTGATTTAGCCATAGTCATGCTTTATCCGCACTTTTGTTGTTATCATGTCCTTATGCACTTTATTGATGAGTTATGAGAATATGCCTTTTGATGGTAAATTGTTATCTTGCATTGTCGTGATAATTATGGCACATGTGGACGTGTTGTGCGGATTGATTGTAGATGAACATGCAACAACGAAAGGGAGGCATATCATTTGTGATGCACATGAGGTGAGATAAGGGTGGTTAGATGTGCATGCGACTACATAATGGAGGTACTTCATTTGTGATGTGCATGCGGCAGGATAAGTTATACGCATGTGGCGAAATAAGGGTGGCTTTGTAAGGATGTTATGTGATGGCCTGGGGGCGATTTTCATTTTTAATATTTTGTGATTGTACGAGGATGACATTCTTGAATATGCAAGTGACTTCTTTGTGTGTGTCATGCATTTTTATATGTTTTGTTGTATTGCCTTTGACATGCTAATCTATGCCTCTGTTATTACTTGATGATTTGATTGTCAAGATAAATTACCTATGTGGAGTTGATATCCCATATTTTGTTGAGTTGTTGGTAGCATATCGGATGGACGATATGAGAAAGTTGTCATTCATGCATTAATATATTTGATTCTTGAAAAGTTCTCTTGAACGTGTTATTTGGCAATTGATACGGAATCCGATTTGTATATTTACCTCTTGACATATTTGTAGCTGAAATTGGGTAATGCTATCCTGATTTGGAGACTAAGATTGCCCAGATCCCTCCTCCATCGAAATTCGCAGCTCCATCAAGGAACATCCTCCATCCTAGGTAAGGCTCCAAAATATCTTCTCCTGTGAATAGTACCTCTTTATCTAGGAAATATGTGGTAAGTGGCTTGTATTCTTTGACTACTAGATTTTCTGCAAGGTGATCAGCTGTAACGACTACACCAGTCATTGTTTGTATTAGCATTCTGTTCAGTGGTTTGAGGTCTTGAATAGCTTCATATAATATATTAAGACTTGTGTGCACGATTGGTTTTGATTTTCAGGAAGTTCAGGATTGATTTGGAAGAGTAATTCTCAATTTATAAGCTTTAAATTGGAAGAGTTGACCGAAGTTTGACTTGTGAGTAAACGACCGCGGATTCATATTTTGATGGTTCCAATAGGTTCGTATGGTGATTTTGGACTTAGACGTATGTCTAGATTCATATTTGGAGGTTCCTAGGATGATTTGACTCTTTTTGTCGAAAGTTGGCAATTTGAAGGTTTAGAAATTTCATCTATCGGTTTCGGTTTGTTATCTCGGGACTTGGAATATGTCTGTTTGTCATTTGGAACTTGTGTGCAAAGTTTGGTTTTATTACTAGATGATTTGGTATGAATCGGACGCTTGGTTGTAAATATTTGAAGTTCTTGAGTTTGAAGGTTGCATGATGAGTTTTGGTGTTTAATTCTCGATTTTGATGTTATTTTTGGAATTTTTGTCACGACCCCAATCTCCCTCCGTAGAATGTTGTTATGACACCTAGTCTCTAAGACTATGTAAGCCTAACATACATGAATAATTAACGGAATAATAATAAAAATCCCAACTTAAACGAGAAGCTATTATAAAAAGAACTCCATAATACGACTGAATACAACACCCAAAATCTGGTGATACCGAGTCACAAGCTCTACAGGAGTATACTGAAATATCCCTATACAACAGTATTTATAAATGGAGAATAAAATAGAAACTAGATAGAGGGTGACCCTGAGGCCTGCGAACGCTGACATATATACCTTGAAGTCTCCGGTCTAAGCTCAATTCACGAATGCCTAGCCTGGTATGAAGTACCTGGATCTGCACAAAAAGATGTGCAGACGTATAGTATGAGTACACCATAATGGTACCAGTAAGTATCAAGCCTAACCTTGTTAGAGTAGTGATGAGGTCAGGTCAAGACACCTACTGAAATTAATAAAGAAACTGAACAGGTATAGTACAGTATAATAATAGAAACAATGGAAATGATACAATGAAGAAATATAACAAGAATAGATACACTGAAATTAAGGCAATTAAGACATCACGGAAGAAACACATAATAAGAATGCCAAGGACAAGATGCAAACCAAACACAAGTGATGGAAATGAAAGATAGCAACAAGAATCTCTACCGAGGTGCCGCCTCGTAGTCTCATTTCACAATCAAAATCACAATCTTTCCTTATACCACTGCGGGAGCCTTGCATTTAGTTTTGAAAATCATTTTTCCAAAATAGCTACCCGCGTTTTAGACCACCTTATCCACCGCGTGGCTTCAAGTAGTTCCCCTACTAGCAACATGCGTATCAAGCCCACCTTATCATACCGCATGCATATCAACCCCTATCCTTATACCACCGCATGCGTATCAATATCACAAATCAAGTGCCCAAAACCACTACTTGCAAAAGAAGTCAACAACAATAATGTTTCCACAATAAACAGCCCATGGCTCAACCACAATATGTACAAGAGTCTCAACAATAGCAACCGAAAGGGAATATCTCAACAAGAATGGTATTTCAACAATTTACAACTTTGCCTCATTGTGTATCACAACACTTATAACTTCAACACCAAAATTCAACAATAAGATATTCTAAGCAATAACAACTTCAAGTAAGGTAACTCAACAATTAAATATTTAACAAGGAAATGAGAGAAACAATAATTTCAACTAAGCATGTAAAGGAAAATAACAAGTAAGAGATGAGATAGATATTAACAATGTCAAGTGAATCATGTGAAAATAGACTAACGATGATGGATATCACATGTTATTACAACTCAATTAAAGGCATGAAAATAATCTACATAACTTAAACGGGTCAATCACCATATTTAGCCCGTATACCCACTCATCACCTTGCGTACACGGATTTCACAAACCACAATTATCATTAACAACGCCAATCCTAAGGGGTAATTCTCCCACCCAAAGTTAGGTAAGACACTTATCTTAAAACACGCTAACTCAATCCGCTAGTAAGCCCTTTCCGCGATTATCCAACTCCGAACGGCTCGAATCTAGCCAAAATAACTTTATTCCCTAAATACAAACCATAGGAAACTATTTCGAACAATAAAGTTGCAATCTTTAAAGAAAAATAAAAAGTCAACTCAAAAGGTCAACCCCAGGCTCGCGTCTCGGAACCTGACCAAACTTACAAGATCCAAACATCCATTCCATAACGAATCCAATCATACTAAAATTATTCAAATCTGACCTCAAATCACCTTTCAAATCCTCAAAATATAGCTTATGGAGTTTCAACAATTTTCCCCAACATTTCTAACCCAAAACACTAATTAAATGGTAAAAACAATGATGGGTTCATGTAAAATAATCAAATCTGAGTTAGAATCACTTACCCCAATCAACTCCTTGAAAATCTCTTCAAAAATCGCCTAAAACTGAGGTCTCTAACTAAAAAGATGAAAAATGGAACAAAACCCTCGATTTTGAAATTAAATACTGCTGCCCAGTTATTGCCTTACGCGATCGCGGAGAAAAACTCTTCCCAGCTCACAATACCTTCTACACGATTGCATATACCAGTCGTAAACATGGAGAACAACCTTCCTAAGCTTACGCGATCGCGTTCTAGGCCACACAAATTCGAAGAACCTCGCGTGTCTTCCCACTGCCTCACCTTCCTTATACGCGAACACGATCCACCACACACGTTTTCAGTTAACAAACTCCTCAACATTGCGATCACATATATGACTTCCGAACGTGAAGAGTAAAAATCCATCAGTCACAAACTACTCTACGTGATCGCGGTACATCCTCCACGAACGCAATGAAGGAAACCAAAACTCAGAAAACCAGCAATCCCATTTTAAGAACAATGGTCCGAACTCAATCCGAAACATACCCAGGGCCCCCGGGACCCCGTCCTAACATACCAACAATTCCTATAACATGATACAATTTAGGTCGAAGCGTCAAATCACATCACACAACACTAAAACTACTAATCGCACATCAATTCAAGCCTAATGAACTTATGAACTTTTAACTTCTAAAACTAATGCCGAAACATACCAATCCAATTCCAATTGACCTCAAATCTTGCACACAAGTCATAATTGACACAACATACCTATTCTAACTTTGAGAATTGAAATTTGGACCCGATATCAATAAAGTCATCTCCTGGTCAAACTTCTTAACCTTCCAAACCTTCAACTTTCTCACTTTCGCCAATTCAAGCCAAAACGACTTACGGACCTCCAAATCAATATCCGGACACACTCATAAGTCCAAAATCACCATACAGAGCTATCAGAACCATCGAAACTCCATTCCAGAGTTGTCTACACAAAAGTCAAACTCCGGTCAACTCTTTCAAGTTACGCTTCCAACTTTGGGACTAAGTATCCTATTTAACCCTGGAACTCACTCGAACTAAATCCAACCACTCTGGCAAGTAACATAACCACAATATATCATAGAGAAGGAAATAAATACGGGATAGAGGCTAAAATACTTGAGCCGTTGGATAAGGTTTGATTTGGTATATGGACTTGTTGTATAATTGGACGGGGTTTTGAGAGGTTCAGGTGTGTTTTGGTTAGTTTCGGACCATGTTTAGCCCCTTTCAGCTACTGGTTTTTGGTTTTGATTACACGAGTGTACATTGTGATCATGAAGTTCTGGGCCGCGTTAGTGAAGAGTAAAATGCAGTATTGGACTTGTGTATCGCGTTTAAGGAGGGAAAGTTCGCATTCGCGAAGAAGAAATATCTACTGTCACTAGGCTTACTCCGAGAGTTTATATCTTGCAATCTATAAAGAATTTTGAGGTGATCCAAAAATGAAAGTTATAGCCCACTATGTCTAGTGTTTGTATCTTGCAAATTAAACCGTTTGTCACTTAGAGTTCTGTACAAAGAGTTATGGCTGTTACACTATAGGCTGTCTAGAAAGAGTTTAGAAAGTTTTAATTAAGTTTGTTCATCGCGATCACAGAGCTTCATGGCCGCGATCGCGAAGGGTAAAATTGTGCTGTACATTTTTGAAATAGCGATCGCGAGGTTGATGACCGCGATCACAAAGATGAAGGCTTGGTAGTGGTATTAAATGTCCAATTTCGGGATTTTGATCTAATTTTCTTTACTTTTTGAGTTCGTGGAGCTAATTTCCGTAATTTACCATTTTCATGTCCTTGTGAACCTTTTTAATAAATATGAACTTATATCTGCGATAAAACTTTGGCATTATTGTTTTGTGTTTTTTTGGCACATGTGGACATGTTGGGCGGAGCGATATGGGTGGCTACTGTGATATTGTCAGGGCGAAGTGACACAGGTGGCTATTATAATGTTTTCAGGGTAGAGTGATATGGGTGACTATTTTTTTATGATAAATATGTGGGCACGAGGTGTATTTGTGTGTGTTTCATTATGATGACTTGTTGTTGAAGGTGATCATGTACTTGCATTGAATTGTTATAACTATTTCTGATAAAATTTCTGTTATTACTTTTCTGCCATACTTTCTGTTGCCAGTATTTGATATATTGCATAGGTTATTTGACTAGTGAGTGTCACATGAATTGAACCTCTTCACTACTTCACCAAGGTTAGTCTGAATACTTACTGGGTACCGACCGTGTACTCATACTACACTTCTAAATTTTTCGTGCATATTCTTGGAGCTGAGCTGTTGTGGATGACGAAGGCATGCATTAAAGTCGTAGTTGCATCCCAGATTCGATCTACTATTTGTTCATGGTAGATTAGGACCTCATTTCCATTTATGTAATCTTCAAACAGATGTTTTACTTATTTCTTTTACCAGTTTTGTAAATCCAAATCATAGTGGCTCATCGCTTGTACTACTAGTCCTTAGGGTAGTTGTATTAAACTCTTTGTAGTTTCATTAATAATATTGATAATTTATCGTTATGGTAGTGACTTGTACTGTTTGTCTTACTTAGCAGGTTGGGTTAGGTACCATCACGACTTGGTGGACGTTTTGTGTCGTGACAAGTTGGTATTAGAGCCCTAGGTTCATAGGTTATACGAGTCATGAGCAAGTATCTAGTAGAGTCTTACGGATCAGTATGATGACGTCCATGCCTATCTTTGAGAGGCCATAAGGCATTAAGGAAACTTCCCATCTTTCTTTTATTTTCATGTGAATTTATTTCTGCTTGAAGTTTATATCTTCGGTTTCTTTCCACACACTCATATGTGATGTTGAGCACTCAGTATCTGCTGTGAACCGAAGGGTTGCGATGTCGTGGATGAGGTGCGAGATTTGTTTTTAGTGTAGTGTAGATAGGCCCGTCTAGAGAACGTGAGGCAAGGTTCAAACCGCAGCTTGTGCTCGATACTTTCAGTTGTTTGAGTATGTGCACTCGAACTTATATGTCTAGTAGTGCCCCTATGGGGGGATTGATGGCTTAATGAGTTGCATATAGCTATATAATGCATATTATATGACTAAGGACTATGCGTAGATGGTTTTGATGTGATGAGAAGAATTAGCTTGGGGTGTAAAGGGCTATGGATGTTTGATTTATGTCTTGATGCATTGTACAAGTCTCGAGTTATGAGTGTGTTGAGGAATCTTTCAGTTGTTTTATTGAATAAAGTAGATTTTTATGTCTTGTTGACGAGTTTAGATATGGGATGATTAAGGGATTACTTAGTGGTAGTGATCATGATGGGGTCATGGAGAGATTCTAGTTTGTGGCCAAGCAGGTGGGTTGTCTCTTGCGGGAAGGGATAAGGTTGTGTGATCCTTATTATATTTTTATGAAGATTTTCTTTTATTTTATTCAGCAGGATGTATGTGCTACGATATGAGTTTGGATCGCTGGAGGAAGTTTTCATGACTGTCACGAGGGTGAATATGAACTTGGTAGATGATTTGAGGTGTTTTATGACTAGTGCTACATGAGCTTATGAAGAATTCAACTGAATGACATTGCGATATCATGGCAGTTATGGAGTAAGAGATTGTGAGTTATCGAACATTATGTTCTATGGCTTCAAGTCAATTTGGGGAGTTGACTAGCGATGATCATATGGTATGGTCATGTGTTATATTAGTTTTGTACTGAGGCATACTTATGGATAAGTTATGAAGTTAAAGGGGTTGACTTTGAGGATGACTCGAGCAAGGGAATCGCTTGATACATGATGCACTATACTTTACGGGCAAAATGGTAATCTGGAATTGATTCAGGGTTGGTATTCATTGTGGATGTAATGTGCAAGGAGAAGGGATTCACTATGTTGCTTAAATATGGGGTTGCTTGTTAAGGTATTTGTGTGCTAATGGAGAACTAGTTGTTCGTCTTGTATTGGCCGTGCATCAGGGATTAAGGTAGGTGAATGACTCTCAATAAGGTTCTAATTAGTTCAAGATTCAACTGTGGTATTTGAAGGTTCCCTGGATTTGTATATGGCTAAGATCTGAGATTTGCATTGGATGGTGCCAAGACTCGCGATATTTCTATATCATTATTGATTCTATATTTTAGTATCAGAGAAGTTAAAAGAACAACTTCAAATTCATTAAATGTCTTTCAGAGCGGGGCATTTCAGTTTGTGGTACTATATGGTGCTTAAGAATGAGTAAAATGGCTTATGGGTCTTGGGGTGAGTTTTGATGTTAGGGTCAGCGACGTGGTTTCATGTTAGGGTCTCTTGGGCTGAGTTTTGATCGAGGACTATAGTGTACTAGGAAGGAGAACTATTGTACTGAAGGCAAGTCGAGAGAAAATCAAAGAAATGGGTCAGCTTGATAGTAGTTTGGATCAACATAATAATAGAAATGGTCGGTTTCTTTGGTGTGGCAAAGCTTTACAGGTGTTTTATGGCAATACTCTTGGGTTTGGTGACATGCTTGACTTGGTTGAGTTAGACGGATTCAATCCTAATGGCTTGGTTATATGCAAATGGATTTCGTAGAGTTATCGATAGATTTGACCATATCTCGAGGTTGATGTCTTCTATGGGTGTGGAAGGTTTTTTGCGTGATGCGATGTTCTTTGGGATTGAGTTAAGTGGAAAGTTTCTAGCCGGTACAGTGTTTATCCTACTCGTGGCTCAGAGTTTATAATGATATTCTTATATTTTTCATATGATGGCATAATAGATACAATGCACAGTGTGGGATTGATATTGCATGTACAAGGTATTGCCGTTTAGTTTTGAAGGGAAGGTCATGAGTTCTAGACAACAAGTACGGTTTTAGATGTTTAGAAGAATGCTGCCACTATAGTTTATCACCTGATAAGGGTGTGCATTTTAGGAGGCGCATTATTTTTTGACTAGTAGATGCTTGACTAGTATTATGGTAATTGCTTGGCTGTTGGCTGCTGATGCTCAAATTTTGCTACGTGGCGCGAAAAATTTATGGGAGTTCCTAGAGGCAGACTATTCCTTGGTGGTGGACTATGAAGATATAACATGAGTTTGACAACTAATGGTATGCTTTATGGATAGGTTAATATGGACTTTTGGAAGGTTATTTACCTATTATTGGATGATCGGAGTTGATTTGGGGGCCTACTGGTAGGCCTAATGAGAATGTGTGTTCTATATCGGATCAAGTTTGTTTACTCAGCACAACTCTTGATAAGGGGTGTGTCATCGACTAAAGTTGATCTTATTCATGACCTGATATGTTCCATGTGTTACTCTCTTATACTATGATAGGTTGTGAGACTGTTGACTATTTACATATATACTGCGGTTTTGCTTGGGCCCTGTGGCAAAGCTTGAGCAAGATGGATCTTGGGATGTCGAGTTGCTTATTGCAGTTAGATGTGTTCTTCCTGCTTGTGGTATATGGTACTATCCGTTTCTGTATAGCTATCGTCATGCACTTCCCGTGCTTGCTGTTTATACGCATGTGGTTGTTTATTGTGAGCGTTATGGCTATATGGGTATTTCATGTGGATTGGCATGTTTGGATCGCACTTTGTGCCGTAATGAAGTTATGATAGAACATGATTCTTTATGCATACTTCGTGTGCTTTACTTCTCCTTTGTGAGATGGTTCATAGCGTTATGCTTTGTGGTGGTATTTGTTGAACTTGCTGGGTGGTTCTTTTATTTGAATCTCCTTCCATCTTTGGTTATATTCGATTTGTTGCTTGTTGGGTGCAATGATTACATTGTATGTACTAGGTGGCATTTGGTGTGGCTTTTCGGTCAAATGTTTTATACTGGATGAGATGAGATCATTGGACCTGGAATTACTACAATCGGACTTGGATAAGGTAAGTTTGGACAAGAATGTCATTAATTAGCTTAGAGTTTAGCAGTGGTTCTTGTCGGAAGAGAGAACCCCACAACTTGTTGATTGGGTGAGTGGTTACGAGTTTCTACATGTTTCTTACATCATTAGTGGTATTGCGAAGGTTTGTAATATGGTTTTTATTTATTATGAGGTTTGTTACCGGTACCGAGTTTGGTAATGAGCAGCTCTTGTGGTCGGAAGATATTACTATGAGTAAATGAGTTATGTGGTAAATCATGTGATTATATCTTGGAATATGGTTATAGCTTGATGCGGCTTCTTTAGACTTATACATTATATAGATGTGAGAATCAGGTCATATAATGGTGACGTGAGATCACCCACGGGTATGTGTATGGTGAGTTTGTACATTAATTTGATGGCTTTGAAATGACTCTTGGCAAGTTCAAGGACGAACGTTGTTTAAGTTGGGGAGAATATAACGACTGGACCAGTTGTTTTGCGTTTTAGCATTTTGTTTAGTTGTTTGAGGTATTGAGTAGATAAAATGACGTATTAAAACTTTTTGCATGGTTGGTTTTGATTTTCGGGAAGTTCGGGATTGATTTAGAAGAGTAATTCTCAATTTAGAAGCCTTAAATTTAAAGAGTTGACCAAGGTTTGACTTGTGAGTAACAACTTCAGATTCGTATTTTGATGGTTCCAATAGGTTCATAAGGTTTGGGCTTAGGCATATGTCCGGATTCGTATTTGAAGGTTCCTAGGATGATTTGGCTCTTTTTGTCGAAAGTTGGCAATTTAAAATTTTAGAAATTTCATAAGTTTGACCATGAGTTGCGTTTGTGGCTATCGGAATCAGATTGTTATCCTGGGATTTGGAATAGGTATGTTTAGTCATTTGGAACTTGTGTGTAAAGTTTGGTTTCATTCCGAGTTTATTTGGTTTGAATCGGACCCTTGGTTGTGGAGTTGCATGGTGAGTTTTGGTGTTTAATTCTCAGTTTTGATGTTATTTGTGGCGTTTCGAGCCTTTGGATAAGTTTGGATTAGGTATATGGACTTGTTGGTATGATAGGACGGGTACCCGAGAGGCTCGAGTGAGTTTTAGGGTGGTTTCGGGCAAGTTTTAGCCCTTTTTAGCTGTTGGTGTTTGGCTACAAGAGTGTACATCGCGATCGCGGAGCTCTGGGCCACGTTCGTGAAGAGTAAAATGCAATATTGGACTTGTGAATAACGTTCTCAGAGGGAAGGTTTGCATTTGCAAAGAAGAAATTTCTACTGTCATTAGGCTGACTTCGAGAGCTTATATCTTGCAATCTATAAGGAATTTTTTGGTAAACTAAAATTGAATGTTATAGTCCTTTTCTAATTTTTAGAAAATCAAACCATTTGTCACATGTAGTCCTGTACAAAATATTATGTCTGTTATACTATAGGCCATCTGGAAAGAGTTTAGAAAGTTTTAATGAAGTTTGTTCATCGTGATCGCGGAGCTTTATGGTCGCGATGGTCGCAATCGCGAAAGGTAAAATTGTGCCAGACATTTTTGGAATCGCGATCGCGAGGTTGGTGACCGCGATCAATACGATGGCTATTGTGATATTGTCAGGGCGGAGCGATACGGGTGACTATTATGATTATGTCAGGGTGGAGCGATACATGTTAATGTTGTTGTTGTGATAAATATGGGGGTACGAGATGCTATTTGTGTGTGTTTCTTTGTGAAGACTTATTGTTGAAGATGAGCCTTTACCTGCATTGAATTGTTATTACTAGTTCTGATGAAATTTCTGTTATTACTTTTCTACTATACTTTTTGTTGCCAGTTTTTGATATATTGCACATGTTATTTGAGTAGTGGGTATTACATGACTTGAACCTCACCACTACTTTACTGAGGTTAGTCTTGATACTTACTTGGTACCGATCGTGGCCTACTCTTACTACACTTTTTCACCTTGCATGCAGATTCTTGGAGCTGAGTTGCTGTGCATGACGAAGGCGGGCATTGAAATCATAACTGTGTCCTAGATTCGAGCTACCATCTGTTCATGGTAGATTAGGACCTCATTTCCATTTATGTAATCTTCAAACAGATGTTGTACTTATTTCTTTTACCAGTTTTGTAAATCCAATTCATAGGGGCTCATGACTTGTACAGAGGCGACGAGGGGTGCTAACCCGGCCACCCAACCCAGCAGGTGAGGGGCAGGCCGACCATAGGTTCGAATCTTGCCACCTTTCTTGTGGATCATCCTGTGGTTACCGGATGATGGGAATAAATCCTTGGGTAGTTATATTAAATTCTTTTGCAGTTTCATCGATAATATTGATGATTTCTCATTATGGTAGTGACTTATACTGTTTGGCTTACTTAACAGGTTGGGTCAGGTTCCATCACGACTTGGTAGGGTTTTTGGGTCGTGACATCAGACAGAGCTTGTCCCTTAATGGCCTTCTGCATCACGTACGCAATGTCGAATTCACTAAGAAGGTTCTGCCACTTTGATAGTTTTCCAGTTGGCATTGGCTTCTGAAAGACGTACTTAAGCGGGTCCATTTTGGAGATTAGGTATGTGGTGTATGTTGACAGGTAGTGCCTCAATTTCTGGGCGATCCAAGTTAAAGAACATCATATCTATTCCAATAGGATGTATCTGGCTTCATATGACATGTTTTTCTTGCTTAGATAGTAAATGGCTGCTCCTTCTTTCATGTCTCGACGTGTTGCCCCAACACGCATCCGAATGCATTCCAATACGGATAGATATAGAAACAACGACTTTCCTTGTTCGGGAGGAACCATCACCGGTTGGCTAGACATGTACTCCTTAATTCCGTAGAAAGCTTTTTGGCATTCCTCTGTTCATTTCGTGGCGGCATCTTTTTTCAGTAGCTTGAAGATTTGTTCACAGATTACCGTTGATTGGGCTATGAATCGTCTTATGTAGTTCAGTCTCCTGAGGAAACTCATCACGTCCTTCTTGCTTATAGGAGGAGGCAGGTCTTGGATGGCCTTGATTTTTGAGGGATCCAACTCTATCCCTTTCCTGCTGACGATGAAACCCAACAATTTCCCGACGGGAACTCCGAATGCACACTTTGCAAGGTTCAACTTCAAATTGTACTTTCGCAACCATTAAAAGAACTTTTGCATGTCGTCTAAATGATCTGCACTCTTGCTTGACTTGATGATAATGTCATCCATGTATACTTCAATATCCTTGTAGTTCATGTCACAAAAAAGAGTAGTCATAGCCCTCATGTAGATGGCACTAGCATTCTTGAGGCCAAATGGCATGACTCTACAACAATAGACTCCCATGGTATAGTGAATGTTGTCTTCTTCGTACATCAAGATCTAGTAATACCCTGCGAAGCAATCCACGAATGAATGTAAATCATGTTTTGCATACTTGTCATTGAGAATGTGGATATTTGGCAGAGGAAAATCATCTTCGGGGCTGGCTTTATTGAGGTCTTGGCAACCACACATATCCTGGTTTTCCCATCCTTCTTAGGCACCGGCACTATATTGGCCAACCAGGTGGGGTAATTCGTGACCCTTACCACATTCATCTCTATTTGCTTGGTGACTTCTTCTTTGATTCTCAAATTCAAATTAAGCTTGATCTTCCTTGGTTTTTTCTTGTCCGGTTGTCTGGCAGGATCGATGGGCAGTCAATGTGAGACAATGTCAGTACTCAGCCTGGGCATGTCATCATATGACCAAGCGAACACATCAATGTATTGCTGAAGTAGTTCCACCAATTCTGGCTTTTGTTCTTCTTTTAAGTGGATGCTAATTCGAGTTTCCTTAACTTCTTCTTCATTTCCGTGATTGATCACCTCTATCTCCTCGAGCTTGGGCTTATTTTGATGTTCTAACTGTTAAAGTTTTTGCGGTAGGTTCTCAGGCATCATACTTTCATCATATTCCTCTTACTCTTGCTCGTTGTTAATGTTTTGTTCAAGGGTTTCTTTACATGTCATAGACGTGGGACGAGGCTTTTTATTAATTTGTTCACAAAAAAGAAAAGGCGAGTGCAAATTAAAATAAAGTTAAGTTTGCATAATACTTTTAGGAAGAATAAAATTTTATTTTAGTGAAAGGAACTTCTTAGTGTTCAAAGAAGAGGTTTAACAAAAAAACATCGGCATGATTCAAGCTTAATTGATCATGCAATTTTCAAAATTACGACAAACCCGCACTACCAAGACTCTCAATGAACTAGAGATGGATTGGTTGTCGAGTTCTGCAAGGTCTCTCCTGGTTCGGCATCCCTAATGGTATGTGTCTTGATATCAGCTTTACCACAACATTCCTCGATCATTGCCAAAAATAACCTTCTAACCCCATCGACGATCTCTTCTTCTGGCGTTGAGCTTTGACCCGGACTCCGAACATGCTCTAGCATGAAAAGTTTCTTCCTGGGGTCACTGTTATGGACTCTCCCGATTGCAGACCAGTACCCTAAACAGGTAGTACCTTTCTGTTGCTTTAGTTGAATTGGCTCAATTATCCATGATCGCCATCCCTGACCCATGTGGCGACTGCATGTTGTGGAACCAATATTTCTTCTCCATTTTCACTGTCTGCATGATTTCGACCGCATGGAAGGTGATCCCATCTAGTGCTTCTATGAAAGAAACATAGTGTTATGATTAAGTAGGATGACTCAGTTCTCTATGAATCAATATTTCCTGGTAATCCCATTCATACTTCATGCATTGGTATAGATTGGAAGGAATTGCTCCTACCATGTTTATCCACGGCCTCCCTAGTATCAATCTGTAGGAGGACAAATATCCATCATTTGAAATAATACCGACAACTCAACGGGTCCGACTTGCAAAAGCTAGATTTCCCTAACGACGTCTTTCTATGATTCGTCGAAAGTTCTTACTCTCACATGACTTTCCTTAGCCTCTCCTATGCGAATATCCAATTCCCGAATTGTAGAGAATGGGAAGATGTTCACTCCAAATCCCCCGTCGACCAGCACTCTAGATATGACCTTGTCGTCATACTTGATGGTGATGTGCAGAGCACTATTTTGATCCACTCCCTTTGAAGGAACCTTATTAGTTTCCACCATCTTCCCAATAGTGGTTGCCAATCCTCACTAGTAGTGTTGCTCTGCACGCTTACTCCACTCAATACCTTTACTAGAGCGTCCCTGTGGCTATCAAAACTCCTCAACAAATCCATGAAGGATATGTGAGCATGTGTCTCTTTCAACTATTCCCCGATAAAGTGCTCTTTAACCGGCATATTCCTCCAGAATTGTGCTGCTTCTACATCAGTTATGTTTCTCCTCTAGTTCTGCTCTCTATTTGGATTTCCCTAATTCAAATCCTCAGGAGCGTAGCATCTTCCCGACCAAGTCTTCCCATGAGTTGCCGCAGTTAATATCATTTTCCCATTTCCCTTCGACTGATAGGCTCACATAACTACCTTGTAATCATGATTCAAATCCTCTTTGATGGTTGTGGCGGGCCATGCCTGATATGTCTGGGCCATTACAAGCGGCTTCAATTGCATTGTGATTTATGGGGCCGCCCAAGGGGTTGTCCTTTCTTCTTAAGTGTTTTTGATTGTGATGATGGTTCCTTTCAAATCGTAGTCTTCCTCTATGGTGATCATGTTTACCCCTTGGTTTCTGTGGTTTGGTAGTGGGCTATGGTACATATTTGGTGGGGCTGGGGTACATTGGATTGCTCCGCTCTTAATCTCTCCCTTCTTAGGGAACTTATCCTCTAAGAATGTGACATTTCATGATTCAAACTCAGTTACACTCCCACTGTCTTGCTGACCTATAAACAGATAACACTTTGAGGTTTCAGAGTATCTTATAAAGATACATTTTTTTCCCTTCGGACCCAGCTTTCCATATTTGTGAGAGGAATCATGTGTATAGGCAGCATAACCCCAAGGTATTAATACACTTAGGTCGGGTTATCTTCCAATCCATAACTCATATGGAGTAGTGGTAACTGATTTTGTAGGCACTCGGTTAAGCACAAAGGTGGCAGTAAGCAACGCATCACCCCAGTAACTAATTGGGAGGTTAGTTTGTGCCATCATTGACCTAACCATTTCTAGGAGCGTTCTGTTTCTTTTCTCTGCAACACCATTTTGTTGTGGAGTATTTAGGATAGTCAACTGATGAATTATTCCCTTTTCATCACATAAATTATTAAACTGGGTTGATAAGTATTAACGACCATGGTTAGTTCGAAAAGATTTTATCTTCTTGTCTAATTAAAATTCCACTAAGTTCATATAGCGTTTGAAGTAACTTATTGCTTCTGATTTATGGGAAATTAAATAGACATAACTGAAATGGGTAAAGTCATAAATAAATGTGATGAAATAATTTGTTCCATGCCTAGCCCTAACATTCATAGGCCCACAGATGTCCGAATGGACTAATTACAAAGGATATTCGGCTCTAGTCACCTAACCAAAAGGTTTTCTTGCATACTATCCAGCTAGACAATTTTCACAAGTGGACAATTCCACATGTTCAATGTTGGAAAGAAAACCTTGTTTTGCTAACCTTTGCATTCTTTGTTGGCCAATATAACCAAGTCTAGCATGCCATATGTTTACATCACTATCATATTTATGTGAAGAAACAAACATAGAAAAACTAGCATTATTATTAAATGAATCATATTCCAAATCTATAATATTTAAACCTTCAGTCATATGACCAAAACCAAATAAAGTTGAACCAAAAGTCAATTTGGCAGAATTATCATGACAAAACAAGTCAAATCCTAGCTTAAGCAAAACTGAAACTGAAATAACATTCCGGCAAATTGTTAGTGCAAAGAGAACATCATGTAGTATTAGGTCTCGACCACCACGCAGGACTAACTTGCATGTACCGATCCCTTAAACAACAACTTTATTGTTGGCCCTCTCTTCTTTCCCCAGTTCCTTTTCTTTGAATCTCTCTTGGTTTTGGAGGTTGTTGCCATATGCAACTCAGCTATTAGCTTTGCAGCCTCAAGTCGTTCCTCCTCTAGCTCAAGATGTCTCCGGACATCTTCCAGAGTTGTGATTCGCTCATTATGGGTCAAATGTATTTTCATATGATCCCAAGAACTAGGTAATGAGCATATGACAGTTTGGATTTATTGTTCATCAGTCAACACATGACCAGCATCTTTCAACTCCCCAATCATATTTTTCATTTTCCTCAGATGTGTTTTCATTGAATGTTCTGGGCGTTTCTTAAAATCTGCCCTCTAGAGAAAGAAGCCCAATAGCTTCTTTAGTCCAATTTCATAATCCCTTTTAGGTCTTCCTTTTAAAGTTAAAAAAAATAGCAACCAAACCTATAAAGTCCACGTTTTTCTTTTTCTTTTCTTTTCTTTGTTTTTAAAAAAAAATTAAGAAGACTTTTGACTATAGAAAGAAACCTAGTTTCTCTCAACATTTCAACCTCGTGCCTCAGACCGTAGCAATCTTCTGTGTCAGGTCCCGGGACATCTGAATGATATGTGCAGCGCTTACTTGCATCAAAGTATTTAGTAGGTTGGTCTAGGATTCTTCCTTCAACAAGATGTAGCAAACTAGCTCTTCTCTTCCTTTAAAATAATTGGGCTAAAGGTTCGGCAATTAGGGTGAAAGTTTTAAGATTCTATGTTTCGAGGTTAGGGTGTGGTCTGGGAGCATAAGCGGGTCTGTTTTGATGCGTGATGGTCTGAACATGGGCATATGGTCGTGGTGGGTTTGGATATCTATGGGCTGGGTTGGAGTGTGAACTTTTTTGGGGTATTCGTTGGTTCGAGAAGGCGGGCTTGGTTGATAGAAAAGAACAATTGCTGACACCTCTTCCTTCCTCTTCTTTGCACTGCCAATGGAACCAGATTGTATGGCTTTGCTAGCAGCTTGTAATGTGACCATGGATTGTATTTTCCCGAAATTGATTCCCTCTTCTAAGAAATCTCCCATCTTGACCAATTTAGGGAACTTCTGGCCCATCATTCCTGTTACACCCCATATTTTTGTACGTAAACGTAACTCGTAGCCAAACTGATGTAAGACCAAAAATGAGATCATTTTTGAAAGTATATAAAGTAAGTTAATCATATTACCTTGGAGGTAACAAATATTTAAGATCATAAACAATAAGTACCAAGAGGGTTGGAAGGTTCAAAAGCTAAACGAATTGAAGAAAATAAGTTTCGTCGAAAGTCGACAAGTTGGGAATGTTATAACCTATACCTTTGGGGTAAGACTAGGGTTCTTAACATGATAAGAGGTATGTTATAAGTTCTTTTAGACGTATTATAGTCATGTGTTATGTTAGAATTCAAGAGAGCCGTGGAACAAAAGTCGATGAAAGTCGTCACAAGTTACGTTCATAAGTTTTACTGAAATTTGGGTTTAATGTCAATGAGCTTTTCTCCCAAAATACCTAGATTTACGGAGTGATCTACCAATAAAATTGAATATCTATGAGTCTAGTTTCTAACTCATTCAACTATTTGTCAGTACAACATCTGAGTAGAGAAATATATGCATTATTACGAGACTGCGCAAACTGCATAGGTGACAAGTAGGTGTGTCACCTACTTGCTTAAATGAAAGGACCAAATGTAATGACCCAACCGGTCATTTTATATTTTAGAACCCCTTTCCCTAAAATAAAATTTTCCGTATGTGCTTTTACTGATTATTGACTTGAGGGGATAGTTGGTTCGGGATTTGGAAGCGTTTGGGTTGAAATCGGAACACTTGGTTCATTAAGTTAGCTTTAAATGGACAAGTTTGACTTCGGTCAACATTTTGAGAAAACGACCCCGGAATCAGGATTTGACGGCTCCAATAGGTTCATATGATGATTTTGGACTTGGGCGTATGTCTGAATCGGGTTTTGGATAACCTGGAAGCATTTTGACGCTTAATAGTAAAAAATCAACTATTTGAAGGTTTAAAATTCTTTAAATTTGGTTTGGAGTAGGATTTTGAGTAATTGAAGTCCGTTTGGAATTCCGAGTTTGGGAATAGTTCCATATAGTGATTTAAGACTTGTACGCAAAATTTTGTGTTATTCCGAGAAGTTTTAGTATATTTCGGCACATTGGAAGTAAATTGAAGAACTTGAAATTCTTAAATTTGAATCAATTTGGTTTAGGGTATGATTCTTAGATTTGATGTTATTTTACGCATTACGAGAGTTCGAGCGAGTCCTTTTTATGATTTTAAACCTGTTGATATATTCGGGCGGGGCCCCAGGGGTTCCGAGTGTTAACCGGACAAGGCTCGGACCAATTTTTGGAAATTTAGCAAGGACTAAAACTTCCAACTACTATCATAATCGCACCTGCGCTTGGACAGCCGTAGGTGCGAGCTCGCAGGTGCGAGCCACCAATCGACGGTGCGAAGGAGAGGAGCTTGCCCAGCCATCGCAGGTGCGAAGTATTTTGGCGCACCTGCGAATGCGCAGGTGGGAAGGTATGGGCGCACCTGCGCTTGCGCAGAAGCGAGCACTTCTTCCGCAGGTGCGGAACCAGGAAAAGAGGGAAAATGAGCACATGCGAGGAATTTCCGTAGGTGCGAAAGCCGCATGTGCGGTACTCCTTCCGCAGGTGCGAAACACCTGTCTGGACAGAACCTTAAAACGGACGAAAACTCAGTCCATTTCTTTCTATTTTTCATCCATTGTTGGGCGATTTCAGAGCTCTTTGTGAGGAGTTTTCAACTATCAACTTGAAGGTAAGTTAATTCTACACCCTTTTAGTTAAATACATAGATGGTTCCATTGTATAAGAACAAAGGTGATATCCAGAGTTGTAACAATTATAGGGGTATCAAATTACTGAGTCATACCATGAAAGTGTGGAAGAGGGTGGTTGAAGCGAGGGTGAGGATGACAGTGTCTGTATCCGACAACCAGTTCAGGTTCATGCCGGGTCGTTCGACTACAGAAGCTATACACCTTGTTAGAAGGTTGGTGGAACTATACAGAGAGAGGAAGAAGGATCTGCACATGGTGTTTATTGACCTAGAGAAAGCGTACGACAAGGTTCCTAGAGAAATTCTCTGGA
>AWOL01S0038285.1:4591-18539 GCA_000715115.1 Nicotiana otophora
CCCCTCCCTCAATGCCCTTTAGGTCTGAGCTTGTCGCACGGGGCTTGCCTAGTGCGGTTTACATCTCCTGTGTGTTTGCAGGCTATTACACAGTGATAGGTTTACCCAGTGCGCATAGAGTGCTCACCCGAAGGGCAGATGTTGTGACAGAGACCGTAGCGATTGCGGATTTTCCTGAGGTTAAAAAAAATTATAGTTTAAAAGACTTAATAACTCCAAATCCCAATTAAATACCCCCACTAACTTAACAAATATTGAGCAATTCTTCGAACATATTCTGAGGAACTTTCTATTGCATAAATTAAAGGCTGCTACCCCTTTCAATTAGCTGGCCCAATAATAATAATAATAATAATAATAATGGTATTAATAAACTAGATGATATTATTGTCTTTAATTTATATTTTTTCTATCCTCTTTCCTTGCCTAACTTTTCAAATAAAGTTTTAAAAGGTTTGAGATGACTTTGGTGGAGAATTATTAAACAAAAGCAACTCTTTTTGAAGTCAAATTTGAAAACCGCCCATTCAAATCTGCTTTCAAATTTTCAATCTCCAATTAATTAATCACTTCAATTAAATAAGTTATTAAATATTTAATAAATAAAATGTGAAAAACTTTATTAAATGTGATACAGACAACAAATAGTACAATATATTGGTTTACTAAAATTCACGAGAAAAACAAATTCGCGTGCGGTCTTTCGTATGTTCCCCTTCGTCGGCGGACACGTGGCGAATTCTGGGGAGCCCCTACGTCAGCTGTCTAGTTTAGATATTTCAGTAAATAAGAGACATATTATGGGTAATTTAGGAAATTGGTATTTGGAAGAGGTGGAGCCCATTTGACAGGTGATTTAAGATTTAAGCATAATTGCTTTAATTAAGTACATTCAACTGCCTAACAAATTCTTCCTAAGAAATTGACAACTCTAACTTTGGTCGTCGCACAACTAACAAAAATTAAAAATTTAAAAGTAAAGAATACTATTGTTTTGATGTACTTTTAAATAATAGATAAAAAAATTAATTTGTTAAGCATAAGATAAATAAAAAGCTCCGAGTAGAAAATCTATAACATGATTGAAAATTATCCAAAATATTAAGAAGTTAATGATTTATTGAATTATTAAAAAGAAAAAATAATTAGAAATATCTTAAAAAATTGAAGCTCGAGACAATAAGTACACTTGGTACAAGTTTGAACCCCGTGACCTTTTTCTTTTCTATTTTTTATTTTATACCTATTTTTGACTCTATAAAAAACAATCAGTTAATAAAAAACTAATCCATCGGGTAAAAAGGGATACTTGTCATAAGCTGACAATCAATGTAAAATAAATTAATTAATTCTTGAAAAATCTTTATAATACATGTATGGTCGTTGATATACAATTTGATGGAGAGTCTAATAATAATTTTATCATTTGTTGGAGTATTACAACTAGCTATAAGGCTTAACCAAAATTGCTTGACTTATTTAGTAAAAATTCCACAATCTAGAAAGAGATTTTGTTGCCTTTGTAAGAATTGTCAACCAATTTTTTGGTCCAGCTCTTTAATTTGTTTAACCACAATTGTAACATTTTTAAAATTTATGGTCCACTATTTAAATTTGCGTTTTTGTATGAGTTCCCAATTAATATTATGGTCCAATTCTTTAATTTGTTTCCATATAAGTTTTGGTTGATTTTGGACTTTCTGGAATTTCCATTCTAACTCTTGTTTTTTAGTTCGTCATTAATTTGTGGGTTCAACCGTATACATCCCTAATTAAATAATTGATTTCAAGACCTTTTTGATAACTTTTCAATATATTGGAAAGTCATATACCCTTTCTATTATACATTTTCTTAAATTGAATCAGTAAACATAGAACTAGCACATTCTTTTAATTATAGTATATTCCTTGTAATTCACAATTATATTCTATTTTGTCATTAGTTATTAGTAATCAAATTTGTTAATGTTCCGAGAGAATTATAACAAGTTTTAAATGTACGAAGCAACTGATAAGAAAATCTAAATTTTCATCAAATGCTCTGATGGATAATAAGACATCTAATATTTTTAATGTTGAACTAATAATATAAACTTTGAAAATACATATACGACTATGTTGATAGCTATTTGACGAAAATATTTTCTATACCAAGTAGCGAAAAAATATTTGGAGTGTAAGTTTAGTGGTGAGACTAAGGAAAGGGAGGCGAGGCTAAACTCGCAAGTCATCTCTAGGAGCGTAAGTTTTAAGTACCTTAGGTCTATTATTCAAAGGACGGGGAGATTGATGAAAATGTCATACATCGTATTGGGTAGGATCAGTGGCGAAACTAGGAATTTTTTCAAGGGTATTCAAATTTGAAATAAGTGAAAAACAATTCCCGACAAAGGGTGTACAATATGTGTTACATACCTCTAAAACGTAATATTTTACTTATATACACAGTGTAATTTTTCGACGAATGGTGGTCAGTTGACCACCCTTGTGACTATGTGGCTTCGCCACTAGGAATAATAGATGAAATGGAGACTCGCTTATGGTGTTTTGTGTGACAAGAAGGTGCCACCAAAACTTAAAGGTAAGTTATGCGGAGTGATGGTCAGACCGACTATGTTGTATGGGGTTGAGTGTTGGCCTGTCAAGATCGCCCATGTCTAAGTGATGAAGGTAGCACATACGAGGATGTTGAGATGGATGTGCGGGCACACTAGGTTAGATAGGATTATGAATGCGGTTATTCGCGACAAGGTGGGCGTGACCCCCATTGAGGACAAGATACGGAAAACGAGGCTTAGGTGGTTTGGACATGTGAGTAGGAGCATCACAGATGCACCAGTGAGGAGGTGTGAGAGGTTGACATTGGAGGGCATACAAAGAGGTAGAGGTAGACTGAAGAAGAAGTGTGAAGAGATCATTAGGCTTGACACGACGCAAGTTCAGCTGACCAAGGACATGAATCTTGATAAGAATGTGTGGAGATCGAGGATTATGTGGTAGATTATTCATACGAGTAGTGTTAGTACGCACTCTCGTATTCTATTGGTACTGGGTTTCTATGCCTACCCGACGCATAAAAACAACATAAAGACTGAGCTTTTTATGGTGCGAATCTGGATTAGTAGAACATGGGGATTCTTGAAATCAATGGTTAAATAAAAAAAAATTGAAGATCATTTTTTGAAATATCTAAACAGATGAAACAATTGAAAAATTTAATATATAGGGCAAATTCTATAAACAAAAAAAGGTGAATTAAAAATGAATCAATCATCCTTTGGAGGATTTAATTATATAACATACTGTACAATTTACGGATTTCCCATCACAAAATGTTTAAAACACATAAGAAATACTTAGGGCCCGTTTGGCCAAAATTCTTTTTTGAAATATTTTTACTTTTTTCGGAATTAGTGTTTGCCAATGAAAATTTCAAATTTCACTTCAAGATGAATTTTTGATTTTTTTTGGAATTTTTGATAAACTCCCAAAAATTATTTTTCAAAATTTTTACTTCAAATCACTCACAGAAATTCAAAAACAACTCCAAACTGTATTCATGTCCGACCACAACTCTAATTCACTTGAAATCTTTTTCCACTTCTTTTTTTCTTTTTGAAATTTCACAATACTTAATGATATTTTACTTAGACTTGTAGAAATCCAAATAAGCTAATCCTTTTTGACCATACTAGGTAGTAGGTACTATAAGTTTAATCATTGTATATAAAAGATGACAAGAAAAATACCGTTTGACTACTTGCTTATTTCTGTAATAATTTTCATCTTATTTTTAAGCCATGGACAAAACCTACCAAAAAATTTATACTCTTACACTAATAAAAAACATAACAACAAAAATACTTTAAATAGTACTACAAATTTAGCACCCTTTTGAAGTAGCTACAAACCAAATACTAGTACTACATATTGAAAGATACTATACTTACTACTCCATATATTTGCCTAGGAGACAGAGCCATTCAGGCCTAACCCCACGCACCCCCCACCTTTGGCCTTGGGGCCTGGGTAATGGTGGGGTTGGGGTGGCCTTTTTTCCCTTAACTTTTTAAAAAGCATATAAACTCTCTAACTCTCTCTCTCCTCACATTTTCTGTCTGAAAAACATCATCAAGACTAGCCTTCATGCTATATACTGCTAACCAATTCAAGAATCCATTTTTTCAACTTTTTTAGAGGACCCAAATTTTTTATTTAACTGATATAACTTTGCTTCCACCATACTTGTATGATCTGTGAGTATGTACAATCTTTATACTTTATTTTTGTTATCTGTTTGTTACTGCACTTCTTTTTTTTCTTTGTGTTGGTGGTTGTGTTTCTCTCTCTCTTTTCTGGTGAATAAATATGGAGTTTAGGGTATCAAGTTGTTGGTGTTCTTGAAAACTTTCCATATTTGTAATTTGGAATATTTTTCTAGCTATGGAACAATTTTTCTTGCTATTTTTGGAATCCTATGTTAATTAAAAGTCGACTTGGGTATGAACTTATGAATGTTACTTTTTAGGTTTTGATGTTTTGGTGAATTATTTTCGTGGATTGTGTTGTTTTAGCCATGGACTTCTGTAAAGTTGTTATCTTTAGGCTGTTAGTTTCTAGTTTTAGGTCCAAAGTCTTGATTTTTACTCTTTAAATTTGATTAATTTGGTATTGTAGGTAATTTTCAGGGATGAGGTTGTTTTAGCGTTGAACTGCTGTAAAGTTGTAATCTTTGGGCTGTTAGTTGCTAGTTTTAGGTCTAAAGACTTGATTTTTACTCTTTAAATTTGGATTAATTTGGTAATGTAGGTAGTTTTCAGGGATTGTGTTGGTTTAGCCATGAACTGTTGTAAAGTTGTAATCTTTAGGCTGTTAGTTTCTAGTTTTAGGTCCAAAGTCTTGATTTTTACTCTTTAAATTTGGATTAATTTGGTAATGTAGGTAATTTTCAGGGATTGGGTTGTTTTAGCCATGAACTGCTGTAAAGTTGTAATCTTTGGGCTGTTAGTTGCTAGTTTTAGATCCAAGACTTGATTTTTACTCTCTAAATTTGGATTACTTTGGTAATGTAGGTAATATTTGGTTGGTGGATAGTAACCTCCATGTTTTTTAGTTGTAAAAATTATGGTTGAACAGTGCAGATTGTTTTTGTTGTGTGAGTTTTAAGTTAGATAGACCATATATCACTGCTTTTGGTAGATTATGGTTGATTGGTTAAGGACTTCTGGTGTAGATAATTTGGAGTTATGACAAGGGTAACTCGTGATTTTGGCGATACGATGCAAAGGGATGCTGTTCCTCCTGTATCAGCAGATGTGATCTTCCCTTCTAGCCGCTTTCCAAATTACAAAATAGGAGCTATCAATCAGATTGTGGAGGTGAAGGAGGATTCTACGGCACTTACAATGAAAGAGGTGGTTGCTCGAGAAACTGCCCAGTTACTAGAGCAGCAAAAACGACTCTCTGTTCGCGATCTAGCCAGTAAATTTGAAAAGGGTTTAGCTGCTGCTGCCAAGTTGTCTGATGAGGTACGTCCTAAATTATGAGTTTGCATTTCCACTACTCTTGAATGGATAGTTCCATAGTTATAACTCAGGAGTTTCCTTATCGGCCAATTACCCCTGTGATAATCTAAAACTAAAAAAGGGATAAGAAAAGAACATGGAATATGTTCCTTTTTTGGCCAACTCCCCGTTGATAATGTTGAGTTTGTCATAAAGAAGTGTCTTATAAGTATCTTATACGTGGGGTTCAGGCAAGACTCAAAGATGCAGCTTCACTGGAGAAGCATGTGCTGTTAAAGAAGCTCAGAGATGCACTTGAAGATTTGAGAGGACGTGTGGCGGGGAAAAACAAGGATGATGTGGAGGAAGCTATTGCAATGGTTAGTTTTGTGTCCTTTATAGGCTTTCTTTGACTAGTTCGGTATGCCCTTTTTGAGTGATATGCTTCTTTGCAAGATAAATATTCCTGCTAGGGGAGAATCTGAAACCTACTTCGTAATGTAAGTTGTAACATTGGATAAAGGGTACGCTACTTATTAATGCTTGCATGTCGGTGCTAAAATAGCTTGTGATTTGTAGAATATTTGGAAATAATATTATGTACAAATAGAGTATATATGCAATGAAGACTGTCATTACTACCTATCAAAAATAAAAAAATAAAAAATGAAGATTGTCATTACTCACTACTATGTATGACACCAGAGCAGATCAGTTCCACGCTTCCATATTTTGACTCTCAGCATCCTCAGTTTACTGATGACTTTAGGTTTTGAGCTGAAATATCAAGTTGCTTGAATGATTGCTTATATGTGATTTATGATTTTCACATTTAGTTTAGTGCTACAAGTTTGCATTTCCTTATGCTTTTATGCTACATAAATCTCGTAAAATAAAATATGTGTGAATAATCTCCCGTATTTGGCAGTAGTTGCTGTTGAAAAATTCTCCTGACCCTCCTTTTTAGCAGTATATCTTTGTCATCTTGATTTTTTTCGTAGGTTGAAGCTTTAGCAGTACAATTAAGTCAGAGGGAAGGAGAACTGATTCAGGAAAAGACCGAAGTGAAAAAGCTTGCAACTTTTCTGAAGCAGGTAAAACATAGTATGTGTTGAGAAATGGTCATGAGTTTTTCATTTCCTATTATGGACTCTAAATAAAACTTAATCGAGTCTACTATGCTTCCTGGATTGTAGGATGCTTATTCTGTCTGTTGAGTAAATAGTTTCATGGTAAATGACATAATTAATAAGAGGGTCTTATTTAGAAAGTAGCTATTGCTGTTTTGACAGTAGTCTGGTGTTATTAGGAAATCATTTCTGTCGTTAAATTTTACCAATTTCAGATATTGACCAAGTAGTTAGTTCTTTAATGTGCTTTATATAGATTGTACGAGTAACTTAAAAAGTCATAATCTAGAAGCAATCTCTAGGGATAACTAGTGACTACGTTCGTCTTTATGAGTTGTCCTTATTGATTATGATCTTAAACGCAATTTGTTCACAGGCTTCTGAAGATGCTAAGAAACTTGTTGAGGAAGAAAGAGCTTATGCAAGGGCCGAAATTGAGAATGCAAGAGCAGCTGTTCAGAGAGTGGAAGAGGCTCTTCAGGAGTATGAACGAATGTCCGGGGCCTCAGGAAAGCAGGTTTTCCTAGCATTCTGATTGTCTTTTCTCCCTTAGTCAATATTTTCTTCATGTATCTCACCCTATAAATAAAGTCCATTTTTCCTGGTTATGACGACTTCCAATTTTAACTCGATTTTTTTGAATCAACTGTTTATATATCTCATTAAAAGAAAATTTTGAAGGTATTAATTCTTAAAAAGATTAATTTATATCTTTGCATCTCAAAAACGTAGAAGAGTGAACTTTAAATGAAAATATACATGAACATATTGAAAAGTTTATATCTTATTAGATTTTGGCTTTAGGCAATTTTATTGAGCCGTCCCTGGTTATAGTTCACATTTTTTTAAATCTTTAATATTAGCAGCTTGTTTTGAGCCCACAACTTTTTGTCTCTTGATCATTGCTAACCTAATATAATTTGGTGGATTTTAGGACATGGAAGAATTAATGAAGGAAGTGCAAGAGGCAAGGCGAATCAAAATGCTACATCAGCCTAGTAAGGTATCTGCATATTGACTTATTCTACTGTGATGTTGCATTAATTCCATTCAACATTTCCCACATGTTTCTTTGTTCTCTATTTTGTTATATTATTTACTCTTGGTCATATATCTGGTTAATATATGTGCTGGCCGACATATGCATATATATGAAGGAGAATTCTTAGCCTTAGGAAATGACCTTTTACGGATACTCAATCATCTTTTTGTGCCTTTGATCCCCAAGATAACACAACATTCATATTTTAGCTTCTATAGTCTGGAGCTTAGCCTTATGTTATCCAAATTGTAAAAAAAACCCAGCCAAAGATAATAAAAAGACTTCCAAATGATGTTTTGTAGTCGAGAGAAATGTGGCACTTTTAACGTGGAACTTCTTTATTTACTTGAGAAAACATGAACTTATTTTACTTGACGAAAGAAACCGCCGCTGGTCGCACTTCACACAAGTCACACTCACTCCTAGTCCATGGGAACTTCTTTCTGCTCCAGCCAGCTAATACCTCTCCTTACCCTCTTGCAATATTTTCTAATTCTCTCTAAGCAAGGAAAAGTTAAAATTCGGGGTTACCATAACATTTAAAGGAATTAGGATGGTTTTGCTAATAACACTAAAACGGCCACAGTGGAAGAATTGAAGACCAAGTGTGCTACTTTCAGAAATTGCTAAAAGCCCAGTTTTCCAGTGCCAGAGGAAGTAAAAGCACAAAATATTTGTCGATGTTGTATGTTTTTAATAGTTCTGAACTGGAAACTTCCTTAGATTGCTTATGTGCGAGTTGGTAGTTTTTTTTCATTTCATAAATACATGGATGAGGTTTTATTGTAGACAATATACAAGAAGCTCCCTATATTAGAGTTTAGTCTTCAGCAAGTTTTGACATACTAAACTTACCTTATGAAATAAGGACAGTCATTGAACAACGAAAATTACTAAAACCAAGATTCGTAATTATGACAGAGTTGGAAAGAGTATCCTATACTATTGATGGTGATCTAGAACATTCTAATATATGACTAAATAAATTCGAGTTACGACATATCTAATACATGATGCTATTGTTGACAGGTCATGGACATGGAGCATGAGCTTCAAGCATTGCGAGTGCAGCTTGCTGAGAAAGCCAAGTATTCAATACAGCTTCAGAAAGAGGTATCTGCAGAACCTAGTTCAAAAGTATATGCATGTATCTTTAGATGCTATGTGGTTCATATATGGGTACTTTTGAGTATGGTGAATAGCGTTGCTGACGGAAGCACTTGTGTATATTAAAGAAAATAAATAAATTTGTTGGCTCTAGGAACTATTCTCAGTTCCACAGACAAGGGCAGTCTTAGTTTTCAGCAGTTTGACTGAAATGAAAGTACTACATCTTTAAGAAACACTGGAAGTCAAAAGACATTGATGAGAATACAGTCGATGAAAATAAGTCAAAACAATGTTACTTCAATTTCTTTTTCTTATTATCTCTTATAAAATTTTCTCTAACAGGGTTTGGTAAGAGTTCAAGTTATGCTAGGTAAAGTTGTAATATCAGAGTAAAATAGTTCTGATATACCATCTTGTTTGTCAGCTGGCAAGGAAGATGGGAGAGGAAACTGTATCACAGTTATATGAATTAGATGGCACGGAAGCCCTTGGCTCGTTTTTGCAAATACAGCCCTGTTCTCTGGCTTCTCCAGAACTTTCAGAATGTTCAATTCAGTGGTTTCGCTTGGCTTGTGAAGGCGGAAAAAAAGAACCTATTTCAGGTAGCTGAGAGTTAGTTTACATTGCCCTGTTTGTCTATGCTGCTTAATCAATGTTCTCTAGATACTTCATGCATTAAGATAAAGGGAATTTTTGTCATGGGTATCTCTTTGGATGATCTTTTACACAGCTTTTCAAATAGCCATCTTCAGTTCTTCACACTAGAGAGCTTGTACATGTTGAAATTTTCCTACCGTCTTCAGTTCTTCACACTAGAGAGCTTGTACATGTTGAAATTTTCCTATTGGCTTTATTATGGTTTTCTTCTTATATTCATGTTTAGCTAAAATTAAACCGCTCATGGCTCTTCTCTCTGGCTTAAAGGTTCTCTATTAATATGTTCCTCATATTTCTTGATGAAGTATCTTCCTCATTTTTTAAAGTGACACTTGCTCTTGCATTGCAATTTAACGTGTAGTATTAACTTTTGTCCATTTCTGACGTGTTCAACTATCTGAGTTCAGGGGCCACCAAACTGGTTTATGCTCCAGAACCATTTGACGTTGGACGAGTTTTGCAAGCCGAGATAACATATGGAGACCAGATAACATCAGTGACAACTGCTAGTGCTATTGATCCAGGTTTGTCTCGATATGTAGTGCTTTCCGTGTGCTGTTCAATTCTAGTAGCTGTTGGCCTGAATTAGATATTTGCTTAGCTTAAATTACTTCTATATTTCCATACCTTTATAATGATTGACACGGCTTTCCTTTAACAGCTGCAGGCTTAGGGAACTATGTTGAAGCTCTGGTGCGGAGGCATGACATTGAATTCAATGTATGTGTCCTTCAATTTAATTTTGCACTTTTATTAGGAATAAATGAAACTTGAGTTCTTTATTCATTAATTTACCGCCTACTTTTTATGTATCTTCTAATTGTTTCCGCGTGGCTGCATTGTCTTTACCAAGACGTCTCATCGTGCTCTCTCTATTCACCAATTTAAATCATCCTTCTGCCCTGTAGTTGTGCGCTCCCTACAGACACATCGCGTTTGCGCACGTTAACATAATTAAATAAATAAAAATGCCAAATCTTTAATAGATTAACGTCTAGATGAGGCGATTACACATTCAATACTTGTATCAAAGCTAACTTTTGTTAGCCTGTTCTCATGCTTGTATGTCCACAGTATAATTCCCACATGAACACCAAAACTAAGTTACATGTGCGTGAGTATGTTGAGTTATATAGTTGGGGGGTGAAGACTGCTAAAGGGATTTATAGGCCTTGGGCTATTTCACCAATTGCCTTCTTTCATTGTCTCCTCTTGTTTCACTCATTTCAACATGGTATCAAAGTAGACAAATGTCATATGCTTAAGGTTCACCACCACCCAATAACAAAATGTATTTGCATACGAATGGGGTGTATTTGGCCATATTAAATAAATAAAAGTGGTTATCCTTTAATAGTTTAAGTTTCTAAATATGGCGATAACATAATTCATCAACACTTTTTCCAATTTCTGAAAGAACATAAACCTGAGAATGTGAATAAGAATAAGAAGGATTCCATCTTGGTCTATTGACATTGTAGTTGCATTTGTCTTTTTCCAACTCCTTTAACGCATATCTTCATTGGTGATGTCTTTTAGGTAGTTGTCGTCCAGATGAACGGAACAGATCATACATCAGAGAGTATCCATGTACTACACATTGGAAGGATGAGAATGAAACTTCGTAAAGGGAAGACAAGTGTAGCAAAAGAATACTATTCCGCTTCAATGCAGGTATTTAGGATGCCTACTCCCTAGCCATTTCGTTCATTAGGTATTGATCGAACTGAGTGACCACTTATTGCTGATCAGAATTTTGAAATACTTAAGAGAGTTTTTTCAAGTTGGGGATAAAGAAGATGAACCAAGTATTTTGAAGCTTTTTTGAGCTCTTGGAAATGTGACGAAAACATGTATTTTATTATGTAAATTAGAGATAGTGTTGTGAGAGCTTATAGAATAACGGAAAGAACAATATATCTTGTTGTATAACTAGCAAAAGGATAGGACTGCCCACAAACTTGTCCATAAACAATAGGCGATTTATACGCGAGCATTTAAACAATTGCCAACTCTCTTTCCCTAACTCATTTGTAACATTGCCCTTTTACCACAGTTATGTGGAGTCAGAGGTGGTGGAAATGCTGCAGCTCAGGCAGCATTTTGGCAAGTAAAGACAGGACTTTCTTTTGTATTGGCGTTTGAAACGGAGAGAGAGAGAAATGCAGCTATTATGCTGGCCAGAAGGTTTGCCTATGACTGCAATGTAAGTATAGACTTATCATTAAACAACTAGCGAAAAGCTGCTGTTCTTGTTATCTTTATCAAAAACGACTTACGTAATTTTAATTTGTAGATCATGCTAGCTGGTCCAGATGATAGAGCGGCTCTTGGATCTTAAGAAACTATAAATTTTCGCGGGAGAAGTTGTAATTATACTGACTCTGATGTATCTATAGGTTTTGTAGTAGTGAATATGCTATAGTCTTGATTGTTGTGTGGCTTTTTTCACCACCTTCTCTTTTCTTCTTTATTTCTATCTTGATAGCAAGGCATTGTTTTTTTTACCTGCCTCCATTTGATTGTAATGATTCTTTGGTCCTGGTTTCTTTGTTTTGACAAGTGGTTGTAATTGAGCTTCTCACTACTTTGAGTTTGGAATGGCTTCTAATGATTGTCTATGCTCTTCAAATGACAATCCATCTTTGTTTTAGCTGAATAAAAGACTAAGTCATGTTTTTTTGCAAGGCTTTAGTCTCCCGGTAAGAGTGCAACATGTTATGTGTGGGGGTTAGACGCACATTAAAGTTTTGAATATTGCAATAAAGTACTAAATATATTAGCAAAATCTAACTAAAACTGCAAACACTGCGAAAGAGAGTATTGCAAGGACATGATTTTGATTTTCATAATTTTCATTAGTTTCGTCCTTGTAGTTCTACAAGGATAAACTGCTAAAACTTAATATTTTTCATTAGTTTTTGTCAAATAAATAAGGAAATATTGAAAATGTGCGAATAAGCCTATAGACTAACAATTTATGGTTAATACTCCTAAGATATTTGTCAAATAATAGGATATTGTCAGATTGAGGAAACATGGACAAATTCTTATTGGTCGTGCCATTCTATTTAAACTCATCTTAGATGTTTTATACAAAAATAAATAAATAAATACAACAACAACAACAACCCAGTATAATCCCACTAGTGGGGTCTGGGGAGGGTAGTGTGTACGCAGACCTTACCCCTACCCTGGAGTAGAGAGGCTGTTTCCAAATGACCCTCGGCATCCTTCCCTCCAAGAACTCCACACCTTGCTCTTGGGGTGACTCGAACTCACAACCTCTTGGTTGGAAGTGGAGGGTGCTTACCATCAGAGCAACCCACCNGAGAGAAATGCAGCTATTATGCTGGCCAGAAGGTTTGCCTATGACTGCAATGTAAGTATAGACTTATCATTAAACAACTAGCGAAAAGCTGCTGTTCTTGTTATCTTTATCAAAAACGACTTACGTAATTTTAATTTGTAGATCATGCTAGCTGGTCCAGATGATAGAGCGGCTCTTGGATCTTAAGAAACTATAAATTTTCGCGGGAGAAGTTGTAATTATACTGACTCTGATGTATCTATAGGTTTTGTAGTAGTGAATATGCTATAGTCTTGATTGTTGTGTGGCTTTTTTCACCACCTTCTCTTTTCTTCTTTATTTCTATCTTGATAGCAAGGCATTGTTTTTTTTACCTGCCTCCATTTGATTGTAATGATTCTTTGGTCCTGGTTTCTTTGTTTTGACAAGTGGTTGTAATTGAGCTTCTCACTACTTTGAGTTTGGAATGGCTTCTAATGATTGTCTATGCTCTTCAAATGACAATCCATCTTTGTTTTAGCTGAATAAAAGACTAAGTCATGTTTTTTTGCAAGGCTTTAGTCTCCCGGTAAGAGTGCAACATGTTATGTGTGGGGGTTAGACGCACATTAAAGTTTTGAATATTGCAATAAAGTACTAAATATATTAGCAAAATCTAACTAAAACTGCAAACACTGCGAAAGAGAGTATTGCAAGGACATGATTTTGATTTTCATAATTTTCATTAGTTTCGTCCTTGTAGTTCTACAAGGATAAACTGCTAAAACTTAATATTTTTCATTAGTTTTTGTCAAATAAATAAGGAAATATTGAAAATGTGCGAATAAGCCTATAGACTAACAATTTATGGTTAATACTCCTAAGATATTTGTCAAATAATAGGATATTGTCAGATTGAGGAAACATGGACAAATTCTTATTGGTCGTGCCATTCTATTTAAACTCATCTTAGATGTTTTATACAAAAATAAATAAATAAATACAACAACAACAACAACCCAGTATAATCCCACTAGTGGGGTCTGGGGAGGGTAGTGTGTACGCAGACCTTACCCCTACCCTGGAGTAGAGAGGCTGTTTCCAAATGACCCTCGGCATCCTTCCCTCCAAGAACTCCACACCTTGCTCTTGGGGTGACTCGAACTCACAACCTCTTGGTTGGAAGTGGAGGGTGCTTACCATCAGAGCAACCCAC